>JARQZJ010000003.1:8250000-8568035 GCA_030704895.1 Henosepilachna vigintioctopunctata | reverse complement strand
GATTCTTTCAGAAACATAAATTATGAAAGAAATTTTATATGAATTTGAATGCAAATTAGATAAATTTGAAATAATATTGTTTTTATTTTCTTGAATTCAGATTTTTTATGTGTTTACGGTGTTCGAAAAATAATCTGTTTAATGAAAAATTTTATATTATATTGCTATTGATTATACATATAGGGTTTTCTTTTTAGAGGTATAGAACTTTAAATTGAAAAAGTCATCGAAAATTGGGCGTCCAATTTTCGATGACTTTCTCCAACATTTGTGGCCGTTTATCGGCAATAACACGGCGAATATTGTCTTCCAAATGGTCGAGCGTTTATGGCTTATCCTCATAGACCAATGACTTTACATAGCCCCACAGAAAGTAGTCTAGCGGTGTTAAATCACAAGATTGGAGGCCAATTCACAGTTCCAAAACGTTAAATTAGGCGGTCACCAAACGTGTTTTTCAATAAATCGATTGTGGCACGAGCTGTCACATGTGTGTGACATGTTGCGCCGTCTTGTTGAAACCACAGCTCCTGGACATCATGGTTGTTCAGTTCAGGAATGAAAAAGTTAGTAATCTTTTTGAAAATGAAGTCTTTATTAATTAATTCATTTTACAATAATATAAAAAACCATTCCTTCTATCTAAAATCAGTGCTATGTTTAGCCCTGGCCTAAAGATTTATAAAACTAATTAATTTTATTTCCAAGATAAGACATTTAGTTTCAAAGATAACTAAATGTGTATTTCCAATCGATTTCCAATTTTAAATATAGACAGTGTGGTAAGTCATCTATGACCAGAGTAGTGCTCTGACAAACAAGAGTAAATGAAGGGTGTAATATATTGGTTTATTATTTAGTAGGTAAAGGGGTTACAATGCGGCATCAGCGCATTGTGCGAATTCTAACATCTGTTTACCAGTTCCTGGAGCATATATAAGTGGCATCATGCAGTGTGTATTCATATATAAATAAATATTAATAATAATATATATATATATATATATATATATATATATATATATATATATATATATATATATATATTATTATTATTTATATTATTATTGTGACCCCTTTAACTACTAAATGATAAACCAATATATTACAAAGGGTAAATATTCAAAGCTTCAAAATCAAAACCATATTTCATCAGAAGCAGATGAAATTTGTTAATCCATGTTCACTTCAACTCAGAAGTGTTGAAGTTCCATAATATATTCATTTAGAAGTCCATGATAAAATCATTAATTTTGATTCAGGGATTATTTTAATGGGCGGGAAAGAATTGTTTGAGACATTTTTTCCGAATGACTCCGTTTTAACCTATAATTCATCAAGTTCTTCTTTGCTAGAGCTACCCATCATCTCTATGAATATAATATATTATCATATAAGTGCTCTATGCATTATGCCATATTTCATTTACAATATTATTTACATAATTATTTTCATATTTCTAATAGAAATTTAGTATGTAACTGTTTATGTAAACTACATCAAGTATTGTTCAACAGTGTATTTATTTGTAAAATTTTTTGTTCATATCAGAATATAAAATTGTTCTTGAGTTAACTGGCAATTTTCATTACGAGAATATACTCTACATAATAATTATTTTGTTCTTTTCTACAAATACTCTTGATCTGTTGAAAAAAATTCTGCTACCGTTCGGAATCATTTACCACAAGATATAATTCACAGAAATAAAACAACAAGATACATGTCAACGTCAGCTCTTCTCAACTTTGCGCACATGTAAACATCAAACTTCCAGATCTCTGCAGCTTCTCGCACGGCCACATTCTCAGAAGGGACTTCATTATCGCATAATCATTTTTATCTCGACTCGTATAACATTCAAACGGCGAATCGAGGAGAAACAGCTGAAAACTTCTTCGGGTTTTGGTCCTAAAGATCCGCGGACAACGTATCTGGCTCACATATCTCCAGCATTCTTCGTCAGATGATATCTTCTTCGTGCATGTGGTGGTTTGCTTTCTCCTCGGTGTCTCCTCGAGTAGACGTTTCTGCGATGCGCCCGAAGATAGATATGTTAATATCGGTATTTAAAAACGCATCATGCACAACGAATTACTAGTCAGTCACGAGTGCAGTAATATGGTATTCATGATTTCCATATTATTTTCAGTAATATGGCATCGAATGCTAATCCAATATATTACAAAGGGTAAATATTCAAAGCTTCAAAATCAAAACCATATTTCATCAGAAGCAGATGAAATTTGTTAATCCATGTTCACTTCAACTCAGAAGTGTTGAAGTTCCATAATATATTCATTTAGAAGTCCATGATAAAATCATTAATTTTGATTCAGGGATTATTTTAATGGGCGGGAAAGAATTGTTTGAGACATTTTTTCCGAATGACTCCGTTTTAACCTATAATTCATCAAGTTCTTCTTTGCTAGAGCTACCCATCATCTCTATGAATATAATATATTATCATATAAGTGCTCTATGCATTATGCCATATTTCATTTACAATATTATTTACATAATTATTTTCATATTTCTAATAGAAATTTAGTATGTAACTGTTTATGTAAACTACATCTAGTATTGTTCAACAGTGTATTTATTTGTAAAATTTTTTGTTCATATCAGAATATAAAATTGTTCTTGAGTTAACTGGCAATTTTCATTACGAGAATATACTCTACATAATAATTATTTTGTTCTTTTCTACAAATACTCTCGATCTGTTGAAAAAAAATTCTGCTACCGTTCGGAATCATTTACCACAAGATATAATTCACAGAAATAAAACAACACGATACATGTCAACGTCAGCTCTTCTCAACTTTGCGCACATGTAAACATCAAACTTCCAGATCTCCGCAGCTTCTCGCACGGCCACATTCTCAGAAGGGACTTCATTATCGCATAATCATTTTTATCTCGACTCGTATAACATTCAAACGGCGAATCGAGGAGAAACAGCTGAAAACTTCTTCGGGTTTTGGTCCTAAAGATCCGCGGACAACGTATCTGGCTCACATATCTCCAGCATTCTTCGTCAGATGATATCTTCTTCGTGCATGTGGTGGTTTGCTTTCTCCTCGGTGTCTCCTCGAGTAGACGTTTCTGCGATGCGCCCGAAGATAGATATGTTAATATCGGTATTTAAAAACGCATCATGCACAACGAATTACTAGTCAGTCACGAGTGCAGTAATATGGTATTCATGATTTCCATATTATTTTCAGTAATATGGCATCGAATGCTAATATTCATGACCTCCGGTTCATCTGTCTCGCTTTCATGCCGACAAATTTGAAAAAAATGAATCCAACAAACTCTACAAGTACCTATTCACTCTGGTATTTTCAAGATTTATCACTGAAGGCTCTTCGAAAACATTTATTGCCTTCTCAATTCATTTTTGATTTGTTTATTTCATTTATATAATTAGTCGTTTTATTTTAGTTCATTTATTGTCAAAATGATACAAAAACACAGTAGGGCACCATTATGGCCATTAGCCCATCTATGGCTACCCCACTCCAATTGATGAAAGAATGGGTATCAGTTCTTTAATTCAATAAATATCAATAAAAATTATCAACATTTCATTACGCAATCATCATTCGATCAATCAAAAACATTCGAATAATAATTCTGGACAAGAAAACAAAATCGACAACTTCTGAACATCTACTTGAAGACAATCAGTTCAATACATCAATGTACTCCGTGATCTCCCTCTTGAACACATGAACTAATGCCCCTTATCTCAGAAGACAGTAAAATTCTTTTCTTCTTCTTCTCGTGCCAACGCTTACAGCGTGTAGGCAATCATCCACTCATTCTATAATCCGTAATTGCCCCTCCGTAGCTAGTGCGAATATATCACCCACGTTCTTCACTCCACACCAGCTCTTGATATCGCACAACCATGAATGCCGTTTTCGGCCTGGACCTCTTCTACCTTCTATTTTACCCATTAATATTAGTCTTAGGATCTCATATTTGTTGCCTCGGAGTATGTGGCCCAAATAAGAGATCTTGCGTTGCTTTATATTTTTTAATAACACTCGCTCGACGCCGGCTCTTCTAAGTACTTCCTCATTCGTTATTCGGTCCACCCAAGGAATTTTTAGGTCGCCATAAAAAAAGATCTCATCGAACTATTCACGTTATATTTGGGTAAATGGCAATTAGTATTGTGTCTTGATTGTGAGCGTGAATCTGAGACCTACATATCATAAACTCATTGGAATATTTTGGGAGTATTCTATACTTGATAATAATAATAATGATAAATTGTCTTTATTGCCAAATTGTACAAAAATAGAGGCGAAGTCTAGCTAAAAGCTACTCCACTTGACTTCTATATATAAAAATGAAATACATGAAATGGATAATAAATTAATAGCAAAAGGAAGCGAAAATTAATCACAGAAACAATATGTTCTTTATACAGGAAATTTAAGTTTTATATAGTCTTCCAACAACTGATAACGAATGAAAATTCCTTAGCATTAACGTGACACTAGTATACTTATACGTCTCAGAATAACCTCTTTCCTCTATTTTGTAGTTTCTCAAAGCAGTTAACCTAACAAGGTCTAAAAAGTTCATATAAAGGGTACAAGAATCCAAATGTAGTTGAATGATAGTTTTATAGGCAGATAAATGTGAAATTCGAGACAAATCTCTTGCAACACGAGAGAAAACATTAATTTTTTTAGAAATATTTCGTGATACATATTCGAAATGAGAGCTTCATGTTAGAGAGCTATCCAAATACTAATATAAATACGAGCTCAATTTATAAAGACGACATTCATATTGTTTCAAGAATTTCATTATGGAAGCTTCCTATTATTGTAACAGTTTGAGGACAGTAACATCACTGTAAAAATATTGAAGTAGTCACTTGAATGATCAAAATGGTGTTCTATAAATACTAAATCAAAGTATTATGCGTGTAATTCTACGATTTATAGGTTGTTAAACATGACTGTTCAATAGATGGTAATGTATTGGCATTAAAACTTTATAGTTATAGGTTGCAAGAATTTTTGAACTATGACACCTTCATTCATTTCTCGGAATTACGTGAGGTTCATAGAAAAATGAAGCCTGCTCATCATTTTGCAGATAGTTGTAAAAGTTTATATAAATACAATGAATCGCTCCTCGAAGGCTGAGTTGTCTTTTCTGTATTTCTCACCAGTTTGATATACTAGATCTCACTCGACAACATTTCTAATATAAGTCCAGTGATTCAAGATTCAACACAGTGCCTACTGAAGTGAGGCAACGACTTCAACCTCCAATATTACTTTATCCAATATTTATTATCCAATTACTTCGATGGACGTGGTGCGACTGACGAGTTCCTTGCAGAACGAAACATATATGTCTCGCACTTCATCAGGTGTGGCATCGATTTCAATATTTCTCTAACATTTATCCCTTGAAGGATAATGGAGACATCACATCGTACACGTTCACATATCTAGCTCTACTATAACATTCTCTTGATTAATTTCAATTTTTCAAATTAATGTTCTAGTGTTCATTTTCTTATATATATATATATATATATATATATATATATATATATATATATATATATATATATATATATATATATATATATATATATAAGTAAGTATTCGCTAATTGTTTATTCAGAGTTTGGGAATATCGTAGAATGATAAATTCATCCTTTCCTATTCCCAAACTCTCCCTTAAAAACCTACTGCTGATCAATTGTTGTAAACTAATTAGATGTATTAACAATGATCTCTTCAAATTGCTGACTTCTAAACTCTTTTTCAGGCTGAATTTTTATGATACAATCAGGTATTATAAAAATCCATGAAATTATTTACATCTTTAGGTCATTGTTCTGATAGACGTTTCTGAGGTAGTAGTTTCAATTACATATTATTCCAAATTTATTATCTTAATTTTAGATTATATTCAATTCAAATAATTCAGTAATTATTTTATTTGTCTGAATTTCAAACTGCATTCAAATTTGAATGATATCTTATAATAATAATTATAATAACACATTTATTCCCAACATATATACATCCAATTACAGAGAAAAAATAACAAATTGTACACAAATAATAATAAATTAGAAAAAATTAACGGAAAAAAAGATAGTATGAACGAATATATGTATACAACAAAAAAATTGAATTAAAATAAATTGAAATAGTATTGAACAATAACCAGATGGAACAAACTAAAAATAAAATATTGTCTATTACATTATATTTTATAATGAATTGAATTATTGTAGTAGTCCAGAATTTCAGGCAAGTGAATACTTCTAATGAAGCATTTATAGTAACATGGGTTATAACACAAGAATAATCTAACCAATAATTATTGAATTTTCTGAATTTATAAAATCAAATTCAATCTAATATCTAACTTGAAGAGAATCAGAGACTGTTCATTAATAAATCTGATTAAAAGTAAACAAACCACTTATACAAGATCTTGAGCTGGAAATATTTAGATACGTGAGTGAGATAAATGTTTTATAATAATACATGAGTACAAGTTACATTAAGAAAAAGGAGTCGCAAATTATGCGCTTCGTATAATGTAAGAGCATTTACTCAGGAAAAGTAGGTTGGTAGTATAATTTTGAAACGATCTGATACAAGTGTTATTAATGTTGATGAATTTTAAGATAATTATAAATATAAGGACGTAATTTTTCATTCTCACGTTTCTCTCAACGAATTTGTGAAAAACTATTTCAAAAATTCTCAAAATTTACATTTTCCTACTGGTTGTTGGAAATATTCTTCTGGAAATATTCCTAAAAGCTCAACATTTATTCAATGAGAAGTATCTAATCAAAAATGAACTACTTTGATCAACCTGCCGAATAACATCGATACTTGCGTAAACTTCTTTTCGGTTTCCAAGAAATTGAGTTTTTGAATTGAAAAAGCCATATCTAATGAACATATAATTGAAATTTCAAGTAACTATCAAGAAAAATAACTATAAAAAGTAAGAATATGAGATTTTGTTCTCAGCGTTTCAATTTAATTCAAGGAAACTATAAATATTCCAAGATTAGTGTTGCTGTGTCAGGGACCGTTTCGTTAAAAAATATAATTAGATTAAAAGATTGAGAATTTGTTTCGGTACCTACCGCCTTGTTCCCAGGAAGTAGGTCAATAATCTTCGTATTTGTATTATGGTTATGATTCAATCACTTGTCGGTCTATCGACATAGAGACGCTCATCTCTCATATATAGTTCATTTGCATGAAGTTAAATTTTATTTCATTTTAATTTAAATTTTTCTACTCTTTGTAAAAAAATGAAGAGTTTCTCATTATTGTCAATTTTGCTTCATTTCATGTTTTTCTGATTCGTTATTCTGAATTTCAAATCAATTGTATCTGTGAAAGTTAGTAAGATCGTTTTTTCAAGGAGCTGTTCAAGTATTATTGACAGTATGTTAACAAGTTATTCGCCTGGCTGTGTGATAATAGATTAAGTTTGAATGTAGGAAAATCAAAATTCAGTATATTCGCTCAGTGTGCAGTGTGCAATAAATGTGCAGGTTGATAATATATATATATTTTCTGTAAACGGAGAAGCCATTGTTCGCGATGAACATATCAAATACTTGGGTACAATTTTGGATTCGAATATAATCTTTCATGCACACGCAGATTATATAACGAGAAAATTTTCGAAAAAAGTAGGATTCTTATCACGAATCGGCAAATCTTTGTCTATGAGTACAAAGTTGTCACTGTATAAAGCAATTGCACTTCCTCATTTACAATTCTGTTACTCCTTATTGTTTAATTGTCCTCAATATCAAATAAGTCGATTAAAAAAAATACAAAATAGGGCTATGAGATCTATATTGAAATGTAAAGATATACACGTGTTAAATCCATGCTTAATGTGTTAAATATGTTATCTGTTAGCCAAAGAATTGTGTTTAATGTACAAGTGTTCATTTTTAAACTGAAAAGAAATATGTTACCAACCTACATTAGTGATAGCGTTCGATTATTCAAAGATGTATATAATTATAATACGAGATTCAAAACAGACTTTATCCTTGGAAAATGTAACACTACACAAAAGCTAAAATCTATTTTGAATAAAGGTTTAATTGAATTTAATGGACTTCCTGCACATATAAAAAACTGTGAAAGTTAAAAGTATTTAAAAAACTTTTGAGAACGTTCATCTCAACCAAATGCAATACAGTTTAAAGTCACTCTAATTCAATTGGGCTTTGTTTCTGCTAGTACTCTAATTGATGTTTATAATGTAATATTAGTTAGGTGCTAAGTATAACGTTTTTGTTTTTCTACTATATTATGTTATTTACATATATTGGTACTTTACTTAATTCACAGTATTTTACTTTTCATTATTTCAATTTTTAATTAACTTGTTATTACTATATTTTGTAATATGATGTAGCAATTCTGCTAAATAAATACATTATCATTATTATTATTACCACTACGTAAGCACTACAGGGGTGTAGAGGGTTGTCGTGTTTGGACCTCTGTTAGGGTCTTTGCTCTGCTTATTCTTGATGAGATATTGCCTTAATCCTTAGGCCTATTTTCTCAGTTCTAGAATCATGACTGCTTTTCTTGTATAAAAAAACAAACGAAATACATTGAATGAAAAATGCATATACCTACAATCATGTACACCAGCTTGAAAGGGAACTTGGTTTGTTCCTCAAATACAACATTGCATTATCTCTTGAGAAGTGATTGAACATAATAAGTAATATTTCAGGACGATGAAAACTGATATCGTTCATATCCTGATATGTGAAAACCAGGAGAATTACAGAGGCTTGAAACTCCCATTGGAGCTTTCAACTGACAATATACACTATGTATGTTTCTCAACTAATATACTTTTTGAGATTTTATATTTCGCATGAAAGATAATGAAAATTATCAGAATACGCACTGAATATTATCTTAAAAACTACAAAGATACTATCTGTCCAAAGGTTCTTGCCGAAGATGCAAGAACGAATTGATCTCCTAAGATAAATTCAATTCCTGTGTATTTTCTTTTAGTGTTTCTCACTCGAAAGCTTTAGTACATTACTAAAGATACGATGATGATTTCTAGTCTATATCTTTCGCCAACATATATAACTATTCTTGATTGTGTTTTCAGAGTTTTTGACAGATATACCTCAATGTTGACTCAATTTATATCCTTTCAAATCTGAAGGTAAAACTGATGAGTTGATTGATTTTACGTTTTTGGTTGAAAAAATCGAATAGTAAAATTGTATTGAAATTTATTTATACATTAACAGTTTCATTCAACATTTTATTGAAAGTGGAATCAATAAAAATATAAAAATGGACTTGATTTGAATATTATAATTTTGAAATGATATTTTCTGAATATCCACTCTGAGAAACTCATAAAATAATATCACACGACTACAATAATATCACTGAGAATCCTAAAAATCTGCCATAAAAATATTACTTCATTTCACTGTCAACTTTAAAATATGTCATATAATCCCACTAGTGGATTATTCCGAAGATTTCATGGTAACCATAAAAACCAATACGGCGGCCACAGAGCCACAGTAATACGATTCGACTTGATGTAACCGACCGACCACACAATGCATTACCGTGAATATTTTAGAATTCAAGACTACAGAGAGGCAAGAGAAAGAGCACAGATTCAAGAGAAGATCTGAGCGCTAGATTATCCAACCGCACATAATGACTATTATTAAGGAACATTAAAGTCTTGCGCTCAGGATAATATTTTAATTGCTGGCAGAACCGTCAAGACGGAGATGGAAGACGGAAAACAGTAGCTGATAATTAGTGAGATGGAAAGAACTGAAAGACGATTTATTAAATGTTAAAATATATATATGTACACACGTAGTACGGCATGTGCAGCTCCTGTCTAATAATAATGTGTTCTACTCTGTGAAGGAATTCAGAACTCGTCTCATTATGGTTTATTATCGGCGAGGTTTCATCGGCCGACGAAAAAATATTAATGCATTCACATATTTAATCGTTGACAGTCTGATGGTGGTCATATGGGTTGATGATTTCTTGACTAGCTGCGGGACGGAAATTTTGAAATTCCTTTTAATTTAACGAAGAAAAGAGACAGATGGCACCTGACATCAAAGGATGCATTCGACGTGCATTAATACTGTTTGGTGAAAAGAAAGTTAATGAAATCTTAACAAAAATTCATTAAACTTACGACCACAAAAGAAAATGATTGATTGCTCAGGAAAAAAGTTGATATGTACCAGACTTTACTAATTAATCTAATTTCTCTAAGGAATTTTCAACAGTAAATTTTTATTCAACTATGATGCTCTGTGTTATGTAATACGTTATGTGAAAGCATTCTTTGAAATGAAATAACTATTCACAAATTCCGCTAATAAATGTGATTATAAATAGAGATATATCATTTTGTATACAGAATAAAAAACTTTTGACTTGGTTTCACAAAAATTATATCAATTGCTTGTCATTTGTTTGGGGGGTTTATCCTGTTCTCAAAAGCTGAACGTAGTTGTCAAGCAATTGATATAATTCTTGTTTTCAAGGCAAATGTTTTTATTGAAATTATATATTGAACAATATTTCACCAAGAGATCAGCAAACCTTTAGACGACTTTATTATTGTATGGTGAAATTATTCGTGGAAAGGCGTACCAAATGCTTCAATCCATTAATTATGTTTATTAGGTCTTGCTAACTTCAAGTAGGTACTTCAAATTCCGAAGAATCTTAAGTATTTGGAGGTCAATTCCGAAGAATATTGTGGAATTCATCTCAGTACTGTCAATAATGCGATATGATACGAGAGGATATGTCAGGAAAACAAGCATTCCAGGTAGGCCAGTTTTTAGATATGCTATCTCTCTCACTCTCCCGGACGTCATAAGGGCTATCTGGCTGGCGGTAGTGGTTGCGTTCATCAGTGCGCATCCTATCTGTACATAAGAAATATCGATTCTTCAAATCATAATAAGAAGTTTTTTTTTGGTTTATTATTTTTATTGAACTTTTTGTAACATGAATCTATTATTGCCAGATATTTTTATTTTCATATTTTCTGTTATATCGCTTTTATAATTCATCATATCCGTCTGGTCAATACTCGACAGTAGGTCCTATATTAGATTTACTTTCATTTTACAAACTCAAACGCTTTTGTTCTTTCGAGTCTTCTGTTAATCTCCGTATTGATGAGGTAGCAAATGAATCACTTCGATGCTAACATGTTGATGAAACCCTTTTTCATGTTTATACCAAACTGAGTAATATAAATGCTCCCTAGTTTCTAACTCCCAGTCTCTATGTTGAAGTTGGAAGTTTGTTATAATTTTAAGCGCTTTGTTTTGGATCGTTGAAACGTTGGACGATATTGCGATTCATCTTTTCCGTGCACCCTCTCTAATTGTATTCCGTAGGACCAAACATGGTTGAAAATTTGTTTATAAAATGAAAACTTGTTTTGTATTGGTAATTGGGATTCAAGCCCTATAGTATATATCAGCCAATACATTTTCCTATATTCCAATTCTAATACATTTTTTTTTGTTCTAATTGGAGCTTTCCATCGGAGCTGTGCTTTTTGTGTTATTACTAAATATTTTGCAGTATTTGAGTATGGTGCCAGGTTATTATTGATATGAATTGGAATATGATCACATTTGTTATAAGTAAAGTTAACAAGTATATATTCGTTTTTATTTAGTGCCACTCTCTATGTCTTAGTCCGGCCGCTCTAAGATTTGGTCCGGCCCGCAAGTCATTTTGAAAAACCCACTAAAAAAATATTACAATACTTACCTACTCGTACTCACGGAATCAAGTAAACGATCAGATCATCAAAGAGTGAGGCGGCAAACATCAAACCCTTTTATGTTTGCCGCCTCACTGCCGACCCAACAAAAGATTATTGCTTCGCAATTGTATTGTAGGTACAATACAAGACGATTCTAGATCATTCCTTCATTTTGTCTATATAAGCGGGTGGATGGCCCGAACTTTAGCTCAGTTCTATTTGAGCTCCCGAGGTAATAAATTCGACAAGTGTCGAACCTAGCCGAACCGAAGTGCATATCCTAGCGAACTGCTAGTGCCGAATGGACTCCAGAATATTATGAATGTGGTAGTAAAAACTCAATTTTATTATTAAAATACCAGCCCAATATGACGAGGTAACATTTTATTGTGAAGTCAGATAGCTAAGCAAAGGAAAAATGCTGAAAAAGTCTTACTAGCTCAGAAATGATATAGCTCACTTTATGCAAATAAAAGATGAACCACTATCTGAATTGAATGGCCCAAATTGGTTATGTGGCCATTTGAATGATTGAAATTTGAAACTACAAAAACAAGGATAGTTAGTTAATTATTTGTTCATCCATTTGAAAGCGTTTCAGAACAAAATACGCTTGTGGGAAGCACATATGCTGTCCGGTAACAGTTACCATTTTACCACACAATGAAAATATTGCTTATGCTTAATATGGTGAAGAACTCACGTTACTGTCGGAGCAATTTTCGAACAGATTTAGTGATTTTAAAAACATGGAAGAATCTTTCAATTTATCTGCGTCTCTAACAAAAAGTAATGTACAAAATGCTTCAATACACTTGCGAATGAAATTGATCGAGATTCGAGAAAACTCACACCTAAAATGTAAATTTGAAGCCATGGAGTTGTTAAATTTTCATGAAAATTACCTCGAAGAAGACCAATTTCCTCAGCTTAAAAAATTCGCAAATAGATTAATTTGTGGCTTTGGTAATACATATAGATGCGAACAGTTGTTCGCATCAGTCGAAAGTTAATAAAGTACGAAGTCGAAACATCGTACAAGGCTAACTGACGATAATTTGGAAAATTCGTTACATCTCTGTATCAGTGGAATTAATCCAAACATCGATGGGTTAGGTTCCCAAATTCATGCCCAAATGTGTCTCATTGATTTCGGTGTCGCTATATTTAACTATCGTAGTTTGTAATAATTCCAAATTTAACGATTTAATTATAATGTTGTTACATATTTTTTTCATTTCATTTTTTTGTTTCAATGAAATGTATTAAAATAACATCGTCGTATTATTTCATATTCAATTATGAACAGTACTTTTGAACGCGACCCGCCAACGCACAGTAAAGTTTGGCCCCCAAACATGTCAAAGGTTGCCCATACCTGTTTAAGTTCAATCACTAATAATGCGATCGAAAACTTTTTTCTCCATGAAGCCTTATTTCAATCTCATAGTATCTGCATAGAGTAATACTTCCAAAACGGCATTTCAAAACACACCTGCCAACCCTCCGATACTGCAACACTGTCCGATTGTTGGGACCAAACTGCGTGCAAACACGGAAAAAATTTATCCCATCAGGACTTCATAATCGAACACGAAATCAGGAAGTAGAACCCCACGCCGCTTCTACCCATATCTGATGAGATTATAATGACTATCTGCGGAAAATATCAGCTCGAAGGAAAAGCATATCGGCATTTCCGCGCCATTTACTTTAAGCAGAACAGTTCGACGTCGCAGCAAGTCATTCGATAGAAAGATCCTCAAATGTTAATATCCTAACTAATTATGTATTCTGACGTCCCTGCGCCGCGACGTTGAAAATCCTCCATTCAATCTCAATACCGACGATCCATTTTAATGCTGAAACAAAAAGGATTTGGTAGTTAAAGGGGCAAAGAACTTGGATAGATGATGGAAAAATATTGAAGGAACATAGGGATTTCAAAGATGGAGCCATAAACAGTCGGATCGTTAAGATAAACATTCGAGAGCCAATTATATCTTCTATTCTTAGGAGAATTTATATAAAAAGTTAAATGAAATATGTAATTACCCCTTCTTCTTAGGATATAAATATGATTATACTATACTTGAGAAAATGGACTAGTCTCAACACATCATTATTCCCGTCTTTTTATTTATGCTTAGAACACTATACCTATTTCTTTCATGTCAAGAGAACATTATTTCATTAGTTATAACTTCAGTTATAATCTTCAAATTCCATCTGAAATCTCTTCGCATTTTTGTAGGTAGATTTTATATTTAATGTTTTCAATTGGAAAAAAGTATTCGTGAATAAGTGCTCGATAGAGTTATTACTACGTGATGAATTATATTACTGAACAATTTAATTTTTATTAGTACCAAATGGGAAAAACTTTCAAGTGCTAGTGCAGCTTCGATTACAGGGCCATCTCATGACATTTGAGTTGATTAAAACTCATCACATCTGACAGAAGACAATTATATTTTTCTTCTAATCTCATTGGTCAATACTGTTTTACATTAGAGTAAATCTTGAATGAACTTTATTGTTTCAAATAATTCAGAAAATAATTTTCAAAGTCAATTCAAAAGGTTGATTCAAATCGATAATTTGAGCCAAATTAAAATTTAAATTCGATTTTTTGATAATAAAAATCAAATCATCGTTTTTCATTGGGAGAATCTATGATGCTAAAGCATCGGATTCACTGGATAATTTTTGGAAATCGCACCTTCAGGAAAGCACCTGAACACTAGCAGATATTATTGAGAGTCATCTCTGATTATATAATATAACAATAATAGAATTGAATGCAATTAATTCTGATTGAAATGTTCATAAACACACAGTTACACAATATTGTATTTCACTACTTAGACTGAATCAGCTCTCTTTATTCATAGAAAATACCAGATGGAAAAAACTGCTATTCTGAAAAGGAAGTGCAGTAAAGACAAATAAAGACAAATATACCTCAAACACTCAAGTTTAAGCTGGTAGAATGAAAAAAATATTATATTGAATATAATACAAATACAAAAAATTAAATGGAAACTCTTGTCAAAGGTCCGAAGTTAAATATTATCTTCTGGAATAGGGAGAAACAGTGTGTAGAGAATCATTTCGATTATATGTCTAACATGTGTTAAACCTGAAATCAATAGAAATTATCGGGAGCAATCAATGGTGTTACTTAGTTTATAAATTTTTATAACATTTTTGTTGACATTTGAAAATTTATATTCTTTGTTCTAATCAAAATGGTTCACTTTAAAACGTTTCATCAGAATTTGCAATTTAATTCAATATAATGAGCATTTTTTCGGACCGTTGACTTAATGGCAAGTGTTAATTTGACTCATTTCCAATTGATCATTATTATTTTTATGTAATTCTTGAAATCTTTAATAGATTATTTTTTAAATGAGAGGTAATAATAAATATGAACTATCACAGAGTAGATTCATTCCATTGAATTTATTAGATTATTTTTTGTCTATATCGTTTGATTCTATTAGTTGCTAATGTTTTATTTCTTTATTTTTTCGATTTCCATTATTCAACACGATTCACATCGAATCATTTTTCATTTTCATTTCAATTTAATTTTTTTTTGCAAGTAAAATCTTTTCCGAATTGCTAACTTTAACAAGAATTTCGTTCATTAATTCCATTTAAAATCATTATTCCTCTTGCTCAGCAGTAGACATGATTTCCATGAATTTGATAATAATTATTCCAATGCGAAAGTTAGCTAATTATCACATATTATGAACAATAACGAAAATTTACTGAGAATAAGTTAAAATATATATTAATGTCTTTTGCTGTTACCTGATTTCAACCTATTTCAAAATTGAAATGGTGTAGAAATTCACCATCACTCGTTTGCTTATTGAACTTGAATCACAATTGTTAGAGAACAGTTTGGAAATCTAGAAGACTCTGCAATTTGTAACCATTCAAACAATAAAATTTTTTTTTGCCAATCTTTATATTCTTTTCAGAAGCAATAAAATTCTATCTAAATAAAAACCAATAATTTGAAATTTCTTCTCATTAATTATTTAAGAAAAATTCATGAACTTCATAGACGTTTTTATTCCCTAACTACCAAGGAAGAAAAATTCAAGATATTCTTCAGTTATACATATTTTGAATTGGACGACCACTCTTTTATATATTCGCATGCGTAATTGACTGGGTGTTCTGATTTTTCATATGAATTATCAGTATTTGAATGAAATATTAAATCAATTCTCTTGAAAGACGAATGAACATGCTCTTATAGTATGTTGACTGTTCATTATACGAATCACATAAAATTTGTACCTACATGCCTACATTGCCCAAGGGATGTCTCTGGGACAGCTTCACCTATTCAACCAGGTAGATGCCAGTTTAATTATGCAAGAAACAAGTCCCTTCCACATTTTTCTGTTTAGTATCCCGATGCAAACCGAAGTGAACACATGCTAATACTGCCGGAGGTCCCCGATCTTTTTTTTTAGGGTGTCATTATGTAATTAACGAACATTTTTCCATTCCAATCAGAAGACCCATCGAGAATACTTGGAGTTATTCGAATTTATTATCTAGTAGCATATGTTTGGACGCGCTACGCTCTCGCATTTCGTATACAGGGAGGACCAGTTGAATAAAATGATTAAATAGTCTTGTTTAACTTATAATATGAAATAAATGCATTATGAGCATTTTGGGTACCTTCTATTTTATTTCGGTTTTTAAGTTGTGAAAAAGGAATGTTATTTCTCATTTTCAATGAAAATTTGGTGCAAACATCGGCGATTAGTAATTATTGGCAACAAGATTCGTTTCGTACAATTAGTCAGAATATTCGTGACTTTGTGTAACTTTGACTTTGAAGAAAATTGGTGTAAATTGTAAATATATTTTATAATTCGAGAAACTTGTTAAATTTGAATAGAAAACATGTTGAATACTGAATACATATGTCGGTTTTGAAAATGATCATTTTCAAAAATTGGCGAACTCTTTCTGGACAAGATATAAGCCGTCAGAATCGAATGTCCAGTCTAAGAATTCTTTTTAATATAATTTAACAAAGTGATCAAATACTGTGACTAACATACTTCTGAACAAAGTTTCACAAAGTAAATTAGTGAAACTAAGTAAGATTTGTTAAATTGGTGGACTATTGTTGGTTAAACTGGTAGATAAAAGTTAATTAGCTCCATTTTTGATGAAAAAGTTGATATGAATAGAAAGGGGAAACAAGAACTCAAGTAGAAGTAGAAACTTATTGGCTGGATTATGTGTTCATAAGGTAACTTTTCTTGAAATTTCTTGAACTTTATAGCTCCTTGAGATACATATATTCATAAAATATTGTCCAAATTTATTTGTTTTAGTATATGATGGATGTATGCATTTCGTGCCTACTTCCTTTATATGTTGAAAAAGTTGATTGATGTTGAAAGTAGAAGAAAGAAGTCATTGAATTATATCTTCATTAGATGACTTCTTTCGAAATGTCTTAAATATACAACTCTTCCAGATCTCTTCATGGAATATTGTTCAGATGTATTTGCTGTATAAAATATAATATGCTGTATACATTTAAAGCTTAATTCTATTAAGTGATGAAAAAGTTGATTCAAATCGGAAGTAGAAGTGAAAGGTGATTGTTCTCAAATTACTTTTAACGATTTCTGTAAAACATTTGATCGAATTTAATTTGTACTTTTCATTTTTTATTTTTTATTTATTTTAAAATAAAAAAAAATAATAAATTTGATTTTTTAAATAAATAAAAAAATAAATGAATTCAATTTTATTTTTTTATTTTTTATTTGTACTGTATTTTCCATTTTTTACTATATACTGTGTACCTTAGCAATTGAATTTCATGATGAAAGTTTTTTAAATTGAAAGTAAAATATATGGATTACCTAAATGTTGCTTACTTGCTTCTTATAAACCTCAAAATATCTGTGATTTCTTTATGAAATATTGAAATATTGTCGGAATTTTTTTCACTTGCTGTATGATGCATACCCTCGCAGCTGAGTTCCATTATGTGATAAAATGGTTGATTTATATCATTGAAAGGTTCTGCTGATAAGATTTTGTGTCTCTTAAAATGAAATGAACAACTCTTTCAGATTTTTTTACAGAAGATTTTCGAAATGCTTTTGCTTCAATATATGCTGTATAAAGTAGAAACAAGATTTCAATGGCTAAATTATAAGTTGATTGAATTGCGTCTCTTCCTTAAATGTCTTAAACATAAAAGTTTGTGTGAATTTCTGTATAAAATTATGTGAAAATATATTTGCTTTACTACACCTTTGCATCAATCTGTAAAAATCTTTATTAGATATTCCAGGAATCTTATGTAATTTGTTGTTAATATTCACTTTTCTCAAATGCTGCTACAAATCCCTTCTGTTGTCTTCTTGTCATTTATGCAAAGCATAAATTCATCAATTTATGCTTTGCATACATTGCATTTTTCTAACATTTAACCGCAACTTTTTCAGTGCCAATTTCTGAAAACCTGTGAAAATAATAATTGAGTTTGGAGGTCTACGATTATTTCATCGTAATTCAATGATTTTATATAGAAATATGATTCATTCCGTTGGTAAAATGTGAAAATTCTGATCATTGTCGTTTCAATTGAATGAAAAAAATTATGAAAACTTTAGGACACATTCTCAATGATATTTGTGGAGTACCATTTTCGTATACTTGCCCATCTTCACCGTAACAAACGAATAAACTTATTCGTAAATGTATTATAATATGGACTGCTGTCAATTATCATTTTTTTTGACAAGGGTGTTTCAGATATCCTATATATTAATAACGTAAAGTTTTCATCGATTCGACAGTTCAACGTGTCATTAAATTCAAAACAACAATGGATTTCTTCGATTTTCAAATGACATAATTTGCTTTTGAATAAATGAAGAAGTATGAAACTTTTCTGAAGTTTCCAGGAATGAGGGAGTATTTCAATAATAATTTACTCTATAGGAATCGTTTTCCTCAGTTTTAAAAACTATTTCGTATATTCATAGGTCATTAGTTCATTCTTCAATTTTTTCCATAATATGAATAAGAACAACTATGAAATAGTAATAATACTTATTCGCTACAATTATTCTCCCATCATTAGATATTTGAAATAGTAAAATATAAACATAAACTCAAAAAATGATTGAACTACAATGAAAAGTTTAAATTCATAATTTCATTTCATTTTCAAATCGAAACTGAAGTTTTCATTTCAAAAATTTTTTTACTTCTCAAATACTCATCAAATACAAATGAGACCAAGAAGATCTATGTGAAAGTGCCTTTATAAAACTCACTCTGTATATATTGACGCATATTTCCCAAATTGTCGATATAAATTATGTGAAAACTCCAGTAGGCGCATCTGACAAAAGTTCTACAAGAAGAGAACATTACATCACTCTCATCACCCTGTAATTATAAAAAGATAACAACCGAAATTTGAATGTATAATGTATTAAAAGATGTGATGATAACATATTCATGTTGTGGGCATACAGGAATAATTCATTAGAATAACGGAAGGTCGTTGGTTGTTTTGATCAATCTTGGACGGTTTACCTACCTGGCTGGAGGATATTTTTGGCCATCTCAGCGAGTCCGAGGCAGTTCGGCGTCTGTATGCTACCCACACGCTAATAAGTTGATGAAAAAATTATAATATGAATTACCACGTGAAATTTCACATATTTTTATTGATGGATTTATAAGAGACTAAAGAGAGATTTATTAGCAAGAATTAATATAAGAAATTGAAATTTATTGACGAAACTGAATTCACCTATGAAAAAACTTGTATAATACAGGATCGGACGAGATAAGATGTGTGGTCCTTGTGTGGTTCAGGTTTTTATTGACATTCAAATGGATTTAAAATTTATTGACTGAAAAGGACAAAATTTTCTGAATTTTTGGCGTTGTTCGAAACTTCAGTGGAACGTGGATTCAGCTTGGATTTTCTTTAATAATAACTCTATTTTTGATAATAAAAAAAATTATTGTGAATGATGGAAAATTTCTTAAATATCATTCTGAACATTTGTATCTTTCAATTCTGAATTTGCATTAATTTATTAAAGATTATTAATGTCTTCGTGATTAATCTTTTGTAAAAAAGAAAGATTGACAACTTGAAATATGATAGAATCAAATTTAATTGATGTAACATTGTACTTGGCGATGTCCATGTCAACATTTTTCGAGATATCGCATCGTCATCAAGACTTGATAATGACTTATGAAGTATGACTATTTCTATGAAATATCGCATTTAAAAAACTGTATTTATCTTATGTACTATGATTAAAAGGCCAAATATAAGAGATAGAAAGAATAATCGACTCACTGAAGTTAATTGAATGTCGAAACGTATGAAAAAAAACATATATAGTCAATCTATTCGACAAACCCATTTGAGTAATCAAAACGAAACGTAGAAGGATGTTTATTCGAAAATCTTATTATTCTTGAGAAAATATTTCGAATTGTTTATGTGAAGCCATAATCTTTGATTTCACAGAAAAATATTTATTTTAATTTCGATTTTATACATGTTGAAACGTTTACTATAACAATGGGGCACATTGATTCACAGGAATTGAAAGTTATCGAAATCGAAGAGTTCCATACAGTTTGTAAAAGGAAAACATTATTTTCTCAAATAATGTCTTTTTTATTGAAAGTTTGAAAGAGGAATTTGGTTCCAGAAAGTAGCATTCAAACAATCCCATTCGATATATCCAATCAATGATTATTTTCTTCACCTTTGTGTGTCATACTTTTTTTGAAACATCAGCTATAATTTTTTTGACAAGACATACGAAATCTTGTCCATCTGTAGATACTAGAAACAATTTCCTCTCTGTTCAACCTTTCATCATGTTTCCTCTATTTTGTCTTAGACCATTGAATGAAGATTTTTCTATTTTTGTGGGGATTTTAACTGATTTCGTAGGTTCCTGTGGCATTCATGGAAATTTCAGATAACGCCAGTAGCACCTTTGATTAGATTTTGCATTCCAGTGCAAGTTTCATATTCATATAGCAAAGAAGATCCAACATAGCTCTTACCTTAAATTTTAAACTTAAAACCTTAAACTCTTCTTGTCGAAATTTATTAATCGCTCTGATATCTAATCGCTCTAATATCGTTCTGAAGTAGTTTTTCAGGATTACCTGAAACAATAGACCATTTCAGCAATTTATAAGCAGATCTTGTCAGTATTTTGAACTCGAGAGGAAAATGGGATTACTTCTGATTTTAAGAATAGAAGAAGTTCAAAACTTCAAAGGAATTCAATGTGAAAATGTAGTATGTACTATTTTCTGAAACAATTTCTGTAGCTAATAAGAAAATTGGGCTTCACCTATAAATTCCAAACAGCGGATAATACTCCAGACATCTTCCAATTTTTAAAGGCACAGTTGTTCTTTACGTCATTCTTTATGAAATCTTCGGCGATTACGTTGGGCGGAATACTGAAAGCCTATCGTTAAATTTAACTGCTTTTCGGGGATTTCCCCAACGATTATAGGCCAGTGTAAATTACAAAATGTAAACAAAGTGTTCCCCGTCGTTTGGGGTGTGTTTATCTGAGAGAAATGGTCGGTTTTCAGAATTTAATGCCTTTTGTTTCAGGTTTCGTTTCATTGCTTCATGGCAACATCTAACTACTCCATTTCGTATGATGATGTGGAGTTTTCGTGGTAGTTTATGAATTTAATTCACGTAAAAGCGGAAAGAGGGAGGAGGAGTAAAATGTCGAATGGTAGTGCATTTGGCTTATAAATTGAAATCTTTGTTTGCAGTGACTAATTCACGTTCATTTCTGTGTTGATTCATCCAGCTGTGTCATTATTTCTTCAAGAAATGTCTTGCCAGTAGAAACAGAACTCATTTAGAACTGAAAGGAATATCATGTTTGATGGCTTATTCATTTTGCTTTAAATAAAGCTCTAAAACCAAAGCAAATAAAGCTCATATAATGTAAGTTGGATAATCAGGTTTTATTTGTTTGGAATGAAATATGCATCAAACAAATGGAAATTGCTTTTAGAGACACTAATATATGAACAAATTCAATGAGAAAATCAATATATTCTCGTATAATGATACTCAATAACCTTCAAGCGGTTGATAATAATCCAACGATCAGTAATAAAACCGAAACAAAATCTCTAAAATCGGAGAAAATTTCTAATGAATAAATTATTGAGAGGAAATAATTTTTTCCATAAGGAATGATTTCTATCTGAATGCTTGTAGGTAGTGCAATGAGTTCCTTAATGGACTTACTTATTTCTTAGGAGTATTCAACTCAAGATTTATATTTTACTCATTGCATGACGAAGTTTTCAGAGTAAGCTTGTATATTCACAATCTCGGAACCAGTGATGTACACTGTTTAGTGATATTTCCTCAAAAATAACAACTATTGTAATGTCAATAGATTTTCAGAAAATCTTTTGATTTTGATTTAAAAAATGATATTGGGTTTATCGACATGTTACAAAATCCTTCTCAATTTAAGTTATTAACAGCATCGACAACATGTTCTTTTTTTCTGCTACTTTTAATCACTGTTAAGTATAATCTAAGTCGCGATGGGCCAAAATGTTCGATTTAAATAGTGGACTGTATATTTATTTGGTTATACCTAAAGGGTGTTTTTTTTAGAGGTAATGAACTTTAAGTTGGCATTACTGTTGAAGATGGCAACCGATTCAACAGCTGAGAAGTGATTTATTCGCAGTTTGGTTTGGCAATTCATCGTGAATAGACTCACGCCTGAACAACGCTTGCAAATAGTGCAATTTTATTTCGAAAATAATGGTTCTGTGCGGAATACGTATCGCGCACTACGTCCATTTTATCGACGACAAATCGTTAAAAAACTCAATCGTCAACAAACAGAACTGCCGCATTTGGAGTGAAGATAATCCTCAAGTGTATGTCAAAACATCCAGAAAAACTGACTGTTTGGTGCGCTTTATGGGCTGGTGGAATCATTGGTCCGTAATTCTTCAAAAACGATGATGGCCAGAACGTTACAATCAATGGTGATCGGTATAGAACCATGATTACTAACTTTTTCATTCCTGAATTGAACAACCATGATGCCCAGGTGCTGTGGTTTCCACAAGACGGCGCAACATGTCACACAGCTCGTGCCACAATCGATTTATTGAAAGACACGTTTGGTGACCGCCTAATTTCACGTTTTGGACCTGTGAATTGGCCTCCAAGATCTTGTGATTTAACACCGCTACACTACTTTCTGTGGGGATATGTAAAGTCATTGTTCTATGCGGATAAGCCACCAACGCTCGACCATTTGGAAGACAATATTCGCCGTGTTATTGCAGATATGCGGCCACAAATGTTGGAAAAAGTGTACGAAAATTGGACGTCCAGATTGGACTACATCCGAGCCAGCTGTGGTGGTCATATGCCAGAAATCATATTTAAAATGTAATGCCACAAAATTATCTTTCGAATAAAAAAAATCTTGTCAATCGAATGATCCATCGTTGTTTTATTGCAATTTAAAGTTCTATACCTCTAAAGAAAACACCAGTTATAAGTGTAGTGACTTTTCGTCGTATCAAAAGAACTCTGTCGTAGCTCTACAAATACATACAAATAGTTCCCTAAACAACACTAAACAACCCATTTTGCAATAAAGTTTTTCTTCATATAAGAATCAGCCTTGGTCATATCATTGAGGGATACTACCTCCCACTCTGTACACTAGAGCATGACCAGGCTACTTCTTAGTATCCTATCCAAGATTACATAGTCTATACTCTATAAAATGTACATTTGGGGTATTACAGTTAAACTCCATCATTAGTTCCCCAAAGTAACAGGTATACGGCATTAACTGAAATAAGATTACATTGGAATTTGCCTTAGCAATCACTTTGGCAGCTTCTCCGGCTAATCTTCTGGTAATAACAAATCCAATACCTTCTGGTGATGCTGCTACAATAGGTAATGTGCCATTGATTTGGTTTATTTTTACTGCGTCACTCATCTCTGGTTATCTAATTCAAAAACCCAATTTTACAGATGCACGAATTTATTCTGCAGATAACGAAGTTGCTCTAACCGGAAATTGAAGATTAATACGAAATTATTATTCTAAAACAATGTACTATGTTTATCATGCCTTTTATATTCGTTTTAATTTAAAAATCTTTTGAATACACTTTCAGGTAAAGAGTAGTTAAACGTTTATATTCTAAGAACAGTTAGAAGTTTATAGTACTGAACTAAATACAAGCATATGCCCATATAACTCAAATACTACTTTTAATATCATCTGAGAGTTTGATCTGAGTCAATTTGAAATTGCTTCTTGAATGAAATCTTGGAAAACATTTTTATTTTGAACAGAATTTTCCATAGTCAACATATTCAGTTGAAGCCGGATATTACCTCATTTCACTTGCATCTAAATAACGGATATTTCGAAGTAAATTCAGTTCCACAAGATTCAATGCCACCAAGAACGATCGATGCATTCAGCGCATATCAATTTTGGTGTCAGCGGCGGAATTGATGTCTCAAAGTAAATTTCAGTTAATAGTTAGATATTCCAGTACCTTGAGACCAACCTGAAGTTTCGTAAGTGATTGAGTATTGATTTCGTTCCTTTATCCCGTTTGAGGGAAGAAATTGAGGACATGACAGTTACTGAGTATAAATTATGCATGCCAAAGAACATTTCAGTTTTCAATAAGTTCGAGTAAGAATTGAAACTGTAATTACACGAATGTAAACCTGAATATATATCTGTATTTCTGGGATATTTGAAATGAAACTTTCAGGAAATAATTGAGTTTCTATAAGATAATTTAGGTATGGTTTCACATGAAATTTTTTGAGTAAATTTCCTTCTAACCATACATGACTATTATCACAATACACAGCTGTTATTTTCTGCATTTACGATAAATGCTATATATTATATACGAAAATGAAAATACCTGCAACTTTATATAGACTTATATGATGACATAGATGTGCATACACACGTATACCTATATATATTTTTATCGTAATGTCACTCAATGAAATATTGGAAAAAGTAGGACTAATAGGACAAATATTCATTTGAAATTCAAATTAATCGGAAAATGTCTAAGTACAGCTGGCTGCGTGAACACGTGCGATGTGATGCACCTTCATGCTTCCAGGGATATATGTTGTGTGACTTCAATCGTTTATTGAGGCAACGATAGCTTGACTTTCAAATAATCCTTACTGATGAGTACTAAATTTACAATCCATAACCTCATGATGGCTAGGAACTTGCAATTAGTAGTTGAATTAGGTACACTAATGGTGTCCTAACTCTGACTCGATATAATCAGAACTTAAATCCGATTATTCTATGTATGTCATGAAGTTTCTATGTTGTATGATTCTATATATGTTCTAGGAAATGTTTATAAAAGAGTGTATGTCTTTATATTATCGTTCTTTCCGGATATTCACGAAGCACCCTTCTAAGCCTCTTGTGTTTCCATTGGCCTTCTTCGCTATAGTCCCTGAGCACCTCCATCAGGTGTTTTGGATTTGGTATGTCAGGAACTACTGCAAACGTTCTCGCAGTGGTCTCTCTGATTGTTTCCGATGCAATCAGAACTGAGAATTACTTACGTGCAGACGTCGATTACCATCCCCAGGGATTTGTTCTGTATGGCTTGGATTCTATGGAGGCTCTAACGCTGCGCGCGTCGTTGCTTTAGACTGTTGAAGCGTATATCGTCGTTGGTCGGATGATCGTCTTGTAGAGCCTGATCTTATTGGCTGCACTGAAATGGTTTCGTCAGTTGTTCAGCAGATGTAGATGGCTGTGCATTTCTTTGGCTTTTGCTGTGCAGTGGTCAACGTGTGATTTCTACGTGGCAACAACTTTATTTTACGAAGACTTTACTTCATGAGTCCAAAGTGGGAACCATCAAGTAGCGGATACTTCACAACTCCATCTATAGGAATGAATAGAAAATATATCTCGACTTACCAACCACCGAATATTTACACGTCCATACCTGTGCGATTCTTCTCGTATTTCATGGGCAAATTTAGCGATATTTATAAGTCAATATTCATATATATATATATATATATATATATATATATATATATATATATATATATATATATATATATATATATATATATATATATATATATATATATATATATATATATATATATATATATATATATATATATATATATATATATATATATATATATATATATATATATATATTATTATATATATATATATATATATATATATATATATATATATATATATATATATATGTGCGCATACAATAACATATAGTTTTTGTGCTATAAAATTTAGCTAATGGTACTGAATAAAAATCGTAGGAAATACTAGGACTATTCGAAAAGTTTGAAATAATCAGAAGAATGTCTTAGTATAGCTGGCTATGTGAATGCTTACGATTTGTTGCCTCCATGATACTTCGAGGATGAGTTTTAGAAATAATACGTAAGAGAGAATGATGCCACGTTCCATTCCAGCACACGTTGTTTTGTTCTTCAGGGATCGTCATAAGAAGGTGTTGGACATTGAAGTCGGGACCTCACTTAACGATGGACGTTTTTTCACGCTTCTTCAAAGGTGATATATGTTTCAGTATTCTGCATTATTTATATCCGTTATTTATCAAATGATGGATATATCTCATGGCACGTAGATAGAAGACATGCTCTCGATTAACTCAAATTTCGAATGGATGATGTCCTAGTATTTTTTTTTCGATAACACTCGATAGAACAATTAATAAATTAGAAAATTTGGTTTGGTGAAAAATTCTGCAATACCACAAATAAGTTTCCGATGTGTAGCCATTTTCAAGAGTTCCTTTGCCTCATTCATTGAAATCTTCTATATTTGAGTACTTTTTGAGCGTTATGTCATGCTAAAATGACCAAATATGGAAATTTCAGTTCGAAAAGGAATATTCAATAAAGCGTTTTCACTGCTTCACGTTCACCAGTATATTACCCAGAGAATACTTTGTATTCTCTATACCATTAATCAACATTTATCTCGTTCCACTAGTCCGTGTAATAGTTGTCCCAAAGAAAGAAATATAGAATCTCCCGCTCAATGTTTTGCGATAGTTCTGTCGTACAAGGCGAATGGAAAAGTTATGATCTCGCCGAGGATGTTTTCTGACAACACATTTGCGGGATACCGGCTGTCGAGACCGCGGCAGTTTTGCGGAAATGGGACGTGATAGTGATCTGATTTGCCGGTCCGAAACGTCGAAATCGAGTCTGGGAAATGGGGCCGATGCAAATCTATCCGACGTGGTTTATTGCGTGTGCCGATTAATAAGTCAGATCAATTTACTTTATTGCTTCATTGTTCGAGGAGCGAGAGACCGCGAACCATATATTATACGAACGGCGTATTATCTTCTCTCCCTATTTCGTCGCTTTGTTCTGTTAAATGGGATTCGGTAATGATTTCGTCTCATTTGTGACGCTCGGTTGGTACTATTTTGCTATTTTTGTCTTTGAAGCTCTTTGCAAAACCGTTAGCTATAAAAGCATCTACTCGGAAACTGATGTTAGTTGTATTGAATTATAGATCTATCCACAGCGTAACAACCACAGAAAAGCACAAACACACACATACACACACACACTTATATATATATATATATATATATATATATATATATATATATATATATATATATATATATATATATATATATATATATATATATAGTAAGTATATATATATATATATATATATATATATATATATATATATATATATATATATATAAATATTATATTCAGTTAAAGGTTACATAATTACAATATTACATAATTACAATCCAGAAGGTACAAATCACTCATCATTTATATATATATATTGAAAGAATATATATATATATATATATATATATATATATATATATATATATATATATATATATATATATATATATATATATATATATATATATATATATATATACAGTAAAAGCTCTTTATTCGCGGCTTTTTATTCATATTTACGTTCCGAAAATATGACGCGAATACAGAAACCGTGAATATGGAATTGTAATTTATATGAGGTTATAGGAAATACGTTCCTGGATGAGAAAATGATGAACGGAATGATAAAAATTAATTTAAATGAAGTGTTTGATCATACTGATTAATTATTATGTTCAGGCTTAAGTAATGGTTTGAAGAATTTTGTAGTTTTTTATCATTCGGCAGTTTTCAAAAGTTCCTTCGATTCAGACTGATATCATCAATGACTTCAGGAATTTGTTTTTTAAAAATAAGACTTCGTTCCATGGAAATATCAATTTCGACAAAGCCCATTAGCCATTCTTGAACCTTCACTGAAAATTTTCTCTTCTTCTATAGGCCTCTTCTTCGATAGATAAATCAACATTTCCTCCAAGTCAGTTTGAGTCATATCTTGATATTGCGATTCAAGCAACACCTGAATGGCACTTGATTTGTTGTTGATGATCTGCTCGAACACATCTCTTCCTATTCCATTCTCAATTTGGGCTATGTTTGCAGTCAAAGTTTGAATCTGCACAGATTTTTCGTCTTTTGCCGCAGTCAGAGTAGGACACATTTTTTCCATCATGACTTCAATGTGTATGGGTTCAGTTCTTCCAATGAGTCTTTTATGTTTACTATGCATTTTGATATATCAAAATTCTTCCAGCATACCATAACATTCATATCAGGTACACATTCCTTGTTATCCAATATGATTTTGTGGGTTCGTCTAATGTAATAGAGCTTGCAGGCCTGGATTATCCCTTAGTCCAAAGGCTGAAGCAACGCCGTCATGTAAGGAGGTAAAAATGTCACTCTTATATTTGGATACACGATTTCAAGTTCGCGAAGATGACCTGGTGCATTATCCAAAATTAGATCTGCTTTATATTCTGAATTCTTAATAAGTTTCAACTGCCGAAACAAAACAATTCAGAGATCCGCGAATGAAGAAATCTATAACGGCGAATATAGGAATTGGGTCGCATTTTTTTGAATCCGCGAAAAAGGAGTTCTTACTATATATATATATATATATATATATATATATATATATATATATATATATATATATATATATATATATATATATATATATATATATATATATATATATATATATATATATATTATATCATACATTATACATTATTTTTTATTTTTATCAACCACCTACTAAAGGATTCAGCCGGAACGATAATCGGTTTCGCTGAGCATACAATAATTTATTATGAAGGAACATCTTGGAGTAGACTTAAGGAAGTGGTGCAGGTGAATATGTTGAATGTCATTGATTGGTTCAACTCAAAACGTCTTACGTTGAGTTTCGATAAAAACTTCTTTATACCATTTTCTATATGCAGTAATAAATTGCAGAATTTTGAATTCCTCAGGATCAGGCAAGACAACAGGCATGATTTTTTTGTTCTATAAAAAGGAAATAATTGTTTTCTTTCGATAGTTTCTCACTTAATTCTATAAATAATTGTTTAATTGTTTATTAATTAAACTTGTCTGAGGGATTAGCCTATACGCATCCATTTTGGACATACTTAGCTTTTCTCTCAACAATAATGAGTGATTTATACATTTTGAGAAGCAAATAATGTAATTATGTAACCTTTCAACTGAATTAACATTATTATTATTATATATTGTTGAACAAAACTGCGCATCGAGGTTTCGAAAGAGATGTTACAAGAACATCGCAAAAAGAGATTATGCCAGAAACAACCAGAATAGTAGAGAAAGTCTTGACATCTACATAAAAATGCCTTGAGTATTTAAACCCTGTACATCAAGTTCCCTGTAGTTATAAGTGTAACTTATCATGGAGATGAAAAAATGTGATAATAGTATATGAAAAAGGTTTAGCGCTGGAGAAATTCAAAATGAAACGAAAATATGATTGGTGTCCCACGAAAAAGACAGAATACAGAAGAAGACAGAAGAAGAATTGGGATAGTAGACGAAACAATGAACAATTTTTCTAGAGACGCCAGCCCTTTTCTGACTTTTCCATGAACTCTATTTGTCAGTAGCCTGAAAGCCTAGAAGTTATTTGAACTACTCATTTCAATATAAATAAGAAAAATCGGAAATAAAAGAGTAATATTCAACACAAAGAAAAGAGGCACTTTTATTTTCAAAATTTCATGCGTTATAAATATGAAAAACTCTGGAAAATTTCTCACAAAAAAAATTACACTTCAAGGAATTTAATGAATTTTTATTGAGTTTATTATGATCAATGAAAACATACTGTGATTGAAAATATACTGAACTAAAATGACATTTCCAAATTCAAGGAAAAAACGTTTTCATTCAATATGAGACATTTCTTTTCGTTGAAAGCTTTTCATCGCTTTCGATCTTCCAACCTCGAAGTTCACAGGAAATAACTTCAATAAACCCCAACCTAACTTTATTTCAATATAAATTAGAAAAATTGGAAATGAAAGAGTTATATTTAACACAAATAAAAGACGCAAACGTATATTCAAAATTTCGTGCGTTATGAGTATGAAAAAATCTCGTAAATTTCTCACAAAAGAAAATTACACTTCAAGGAATTTATTGAATTCCAATTAAGTTTATTATGATCATTGAAATCATACTGAGATTGAAAATATACTGAACTAAAATGACATTTCCGAATTCACGGAAAAAAGTTTTTTCTCAATATGAGACATTTCTTGTTGTTGAAAGCTTTTCATAGTTTTGGACCTTCCAACCTTAAAGTTCACAGGAAATAATTTCAATTAATCCTAACCTAACTACATTTCAATATAAATTGGAAAAATTGGAAATAAAAGAGTTATATTCAACACAAAGAAAAGAAGAAAACATATTGTCGAAATTTTGTGCCTTATAATTATGAAAAAATCTCAAAAATTTCTCACAAAAAAAATTACACTTCAAGGAATTTAATGAATTCTAATTAAGTTCATAATGATCATTGAAATCATACTGTGATTGAAAATATACTGAACTAAAATAACATTTCCTAATTAACACAAAAAACGTTTTCATTCAATATGAGACATTTCTTGTCGTTGAAAGCTTTTCATCGTTTTCGATCTTCCAACCTCGAAGTTCACAGGAAATAACTTCAATTAACCCCAACCCAACTTCATTTCAATATAAATTAGGTAAATTGGAAATAAAAGAGTTATATTTAACACAAAGAAAAGAGGCAAATATATTCAAAAATTCATGCGTTATGAGTATGAAAAAATCTCGAAAATTTTCCATAAAAAAAATTACACTTCAAGGAATTTAATGAATTCTAATTAAGTTTATTATGATCAATGAAATCATACTGTTATTGAAAATATACTGAACTAAAATGACATTTCCGAATTCACGGAAAAAACGTTTTCATTCAATATAGACATTTCTTGTCGTTGAAAGCTTTTCATAGTTTTCGATCTTCCAACCTCGAAGTTCACAGGAAATAACTTCAATTAATCCTAACCTAACTTTCGATATTAACCACTACTCACTCTCTATATGTATCACTCTCTGTATATAGTGGGAGTAACATGAACGACGGAAAATCAGAAATTTTCCAACGCGGTCAGAGCTATATCGCAGTAGTTAATGAAATTTTACGAGACATATTTCGATCCCTCATCTATACTTGTTGAAATATAGTTATAACCGTCAAAGTGCACGACATCTAAACGAGATAGATGAGTGGCTCAAATCTAATTTCAAACTTCCAATGCACTCTCCTCGTTTCTACTAGTTCATTTAATATCGACGCTTATTAAATTTCAATGGTGATTTCGTTAAAACTACCGGTTTATATCTAACTCTAACTTGAAAATGTACGAACTCCAAATAATTTAATTATATGAAACTCAAATTACAGTAATTAAGTGAACATTTCCCAGAACAAATTTCCTTTAGTGACGGAAAACTTTGAATTGAAATAAAATAGTTTATACATTGAATAAAAAACATTTATCTTGGTTTTCCAATAATTATATTGAATTAATTGCTTGACAATTTTTTCGGTGTGTTGCCCCATCTTCAAAAGCTATATTCAGTCTTTATTCATTTTATTTATTAATTTTTTTCCAAATTCCAATTTAGCCTTGGAAAGTATGGGTAACACACGGAAAAATTGTAAAGTAATTGATTTAATTTAATCTCCGTGAAGCAAAGCCAAGGGTTTCTCATTCAATATATCTAACAATGTTTCGCCAAGAGATCAACGAATATTCAATCAATTTTTATAGAAACTTTTTATCCATATGAAAATTTGCTTTCATTTCACAGACAAGTATCTGATATTAATATGTGGATATGATTCAGGGCAGATAGCCTACGTGATTGCGACTTCATGTCTTGAATTAGTGTTAAAATTTTCACAGTATTTACCTAAAGTCGGGATGTGCTTCAGAAATAATACGACGAAAACACTCAATGATTTTTACTGTATTGAAAAAGACTTGAGACAAGACGTAACCCCAGAGAAAAGAATCTAATGACGCTAAGTCGCCATAACTAGATGGCCAATTTACAGTTCCATGTCATGTAATTATTGTTGTATATTGTTTCTTTCGCTAAATGAATTTTGTTGGGTATTTTAGTATGATCTATACGACCATCCTTCTGGCACTCCGGTCTCAACGCGTTAGTTATATTTCAATGGAAACATGAAGAAAAATTCCAACGCATATCTATAGCATTGACGTTTGACTGTAATATTCCAACCATAATCAGTCTTGAAAACATATAAACCAATGATTACAGCAGTCCATATCAGACGACTACTTCTTCAGAGTAGAATAGTATTCTGATAATGGCATGTGGATGACCATCGCTCCAAATCTGCCAATTTCGGTTTTTTATATGAAATTTTGTATTAATAACGGTGCTTGTTTCAACAAATTCACAAAACGAATTCTTGGCACGTAAACTAAGATAGTGGCTTCAAATTTCTTTCTAAATAGATGGGCACTAGTTCATTGTTATGAGGATATTTGGGTCATCTTCAACACTAGTTTAAGATGATCCAAAAGCATAATTGCACACAACTACAGCTGCATCAGCTGGTTGTGTGCAGCGTCTGAGCAACGCCTTACAGATTGCATGTGGTCGTTCAGAATTAAGATATTTCGAAAACGATTCACTGATATCTGAGTTAAATGCCATATTTAATATCGATGAACACTTTTGATGATGGGCTAACTACCCGAAACATATGTAGAGTTGTTACTATACTCACTGAAACTTGAGCCATGTGTTTTAATTGAAATTTACTATCATATAACATGTTTCACCAAGTGATAAGCGAAATTTCCGTGTCATTTATTAGCAATGTTTTGGTACAGTTGTATCCGCATATTTATTTTTAGTTATGGCTTCCTTTACCATGGTTTTCATGATTACGTTAAGTCTCAGAAACTTTCTGACCCTTCAAGCTGTAACGATATACTCCGATATGAAGTTTTACGCATTGTTTATTGTTAAATTATTTGTTAGGGCTCTAAGATTGTTTTAGTGTCCATTTGATATTTTCTCCTTGAGTAATGCGCAGTTCTCTTAGCTTTGGATACATCAAAATTTTACATCGTGCTTCTCCGTGAGGTTGGTGCTATATTGAATTTTCTTCGATGAAGCAATAGTATTTGTACCGTTTCTTCAATAGAATTGTATCAGGTTTATTGTGATGTACAGTTACATTATTCGATATTATGCGATCCTAGTACAATCTGAATGTGTTATGATATAAATGACAGGGAGGTTTCGCTTATCTCTTGGTGAAACATTAGGTTAAAAACTATAAAATTAGAAATTAACACACTTGACTTGAGTTTCACTGAATATATTGAAAACTCTACATATATTTTGGGTGGTTAACCCATTATCAAGATTATACAATATTACTAGAAACAGTAATATTGTATACTCTTGAAAATTCTTCTTGAAAAACCATTCCTGGTTTTCTTCATACTTAAGGGGAAGAACCTTGCAAGTTGGATTGCGGGGATTCCTTTCGCCCTCATTTCATGCAGCTGCTGGTGTTCCGCAGGGGTCTCACTTAAGCCCTAAGTTATTTTTGCTCTTAATAGATGATATTGGAGATAAGTTTAACTCAGATTATCTGCTTTTCGCGGATGATCTGAAGATTTTTAGGAGTATAGGATCACCTGAGGTCTGTAAATTGCTGCAGAAAGATCTTGACCTTCTACATGAGTGGTGACTAAATAACAATTTGAAACTGAATGTTGATAAGTGTTCGTGTATGGTTTTCAGTGGTAAAAAAAGGTTATCGTATGTACTTATGATATTGGAGGGACTAATCTGAGCATAGTTGACTCCATAAAGGATCTGGGAGTACATTTGGATAGTAGGTTTCTGTTTACAGATTACTATGACAAAATGATAAGTAAGGTTAACCAAATGTTGGGATTTGTTGTAAGAATGTCTAATGATTTTAACGATTTGACATATATTGTTTCGCTTTACGTTTGCCATGTTCGATCTGTGTTGGAATATGCTTCTTTAATTTGGTCTCCTGACTATGAAGTACATGTAAATAGAATTGAAGCTATTCAAAAAAAAATTATAAAGCATTTACAGTATAAAATGTCTACAAGAGGGTTATATCTAAAGCTTGACCAAGTAATGAATCACTACAATTTGGGTTCATTACAAAATCGAAGTGAATTTCTGGTCATAGGTTTCTTTTTCAAATTGTCAACAACTCTCCCGAAATACTAGGCGATATAAAATTTTATGTCTCACCTAGAAATATGAGAAGATCCCCTCTTCTCGCATACGATACTTTTTGTAGCTGCCATTACCAAAATTTATCCTACAATAGAATTTTTAAACTAGCTAATGAGCATTCGGAATTTAACTACTTCAACATGTCTTTGGGTTCATAAGACTGACTTGAGATCTGTGATATTGAGGAAAATTCTATGATATGTATTGTGGCCAGTTATCCTGGAATGATCTACATTTTATGATGTTTGATGTATTCCCTGTATTTTTCTTAATTTTTATAAATTTGGGTATTGTATTGTTTCTGGATATATCTTTTGTCTGTTGATTTAAGTCCGCCATGTAAATAGATAGTATAAAACTTATGTAAGGCTGTGAGTGTTGTTTGATTGTTGAAATTTTTCAAAACTTATATAATGCTATGTTATTAATTGTTAAAAGTTCAATATTGTAAAAATGGTGTATCCGTTAAAATAAATAAATAAATAAAAATAAATAAATAAAATGGGTTAACCACCCGAAACATATGTAGAGTTTTTGATATATTCAGTGAAACTTAAGTCAAATGTGTTAGTTTTTTTAATTTTATAGTGTTATGATATGTATTCTAAATAGAGCATTATCTCTTTTATAACAGTTGTAGCTTCACTCCTTCTTTTTGTCTCATTATCGTTGGCACATCGTCATATCTCCCTTCGTACTCCATGCATTTGAGCCACTATTCTCTTATTTGATATTGTGAGCATTTTTCTTTCCTACTTGTAGAATTATTATAATGTGATTTCAATAATGCTCTTTTTATATATTCTCCATGAAACTTTGTAACGTTTCGTAATTCAGTAACTGATATCTAAGTCCAAAGGGAATAAAGTCGCCTATCAATTTGATAAGCCACTTCTTGTGAGTGAGATTTCATATACTCAGAATAAAAACAATCTCGACATTAATCGTTTTCTGATTCAAGAGAAGATGCATTTATATTCAATATTCTACTGCCTTATGTCTTAGTAGATACTTTAGGGTGCTTTTAGTTGTTTCATTCAATATTGTTAGCAAGGTTGTCTTTTTTTGAACTGAGCAAAACTTAAACTCAAATGCTTCACTGACTCAGTGGTAATTTCTTCATTCACTACTTGATGATAGAGTCGTTGCATATCAATTTTCTATCATCTAATTTGAAAGAGCCATTTACCTGTGCTCATAGGGCCCTTTTCCAAAAAGCGTTTATCACAAAAATCCCGTAATAGAGTGCGAAATAGCTGAAAAGGTCTTTGAGAGCAGGCGAAATATATTCAGAAATAGCATTTTCGATTCACCTCAAGCCTCAAACTGGCCAGATCTATATCTCATCGTATTTCCGTGCAATAGGCTCTTATTAAATAAGATCCATAAATCTACATGAAATTTATCAGCGCTTACTCGACCATCTAATCTATCTTGCCTTAATATATTCCACCTCTTCCTCCTCACAAATAAACTCCTGCATTTTTTATGTTCCATCTCCCATGAAAGCGGCGCCGTATAAGCGAGTGAAAAAGAGATGGAGATAGAAGATATATCAAATCCCCGTTCGAAATTTGAGATTATTCAGCAGTACACACGATCGAAGAGAACAAAGTCACGAATATATTTTACTCGTTGTCTTTTTGCTGCGGATGATTAATTACTTCGCAGGTTCGTCAAATTCGGAAATGATATTTTTCGCGGGTTTTGACAATGAGTTTTACGGCAGAGTATTCCCGAATCTCCATTGCGAAGTCTTGTTTTGAAAGTTAATGCCCCCATTTCGTTTTGATTGATTGATGTGTCACAGGCGACTTTAGCAAATGAGGATGAGCTTTCAGGAAAAGAACGCGAATACTGATGAAGATAGCATTGGATAGAAAAAGAAGACCTTCGGATATATACATTTCACAAGAGCGTTTGACGCACTTACTGGGATTTGGAATGTATCGGAAATATTTAGAATTGTATTCAACGAGAAGACGTGGCAAGAAGACTTTTTCAAGGATACATGTATAACACAAAAGATCTAATTAATTTCTGGTGGTTCAATACAATTTCACAAGCAAATAAAAATTACAGGTAAGATGAAGGCAAATGTGTATATTGGTACAATTGATATCAAAAACAATCAATGGAACACGCAATGAGATCATTTTTGGTTACCAACACCACTGCAATCACAGACTTATTCGGATTATTCTTAGTACCAGCCAGCTCTTTATCAATTTTGTTTCTTCACCACTGCATACTTGTTGCCACCCAATGAATTTTTTCAGCGGTAGAATGTGTACCAACCAGAGGTTACAGTCGCTGTTCATTTTTTTCTAGACTTTTCCCCAAGGTTTTCTGTATTTTTAACAATTTCAACAACAAACTTCTTATACTGTGTAGTGGTTGCTTTATCTATATGTATTGCACAGAAATGTACTTTGTTTTTCGTTACCTGATGACCTCGAGGTTATCCTGTAGATCTGAAACTTAGTCCATATATATTATGTTATATGATGTAGCCGTTGATTAGACATGAAGTTTGAAACAAATTATTTATGATGAAAGCTTTGTTATATAAATATATCAATTTATAAGTTTATGAACACACAGTTTCGAATGAATTGCATACAATTAACTTCCATTATTGTCATGATTGAAATAAAACTAAGTTAGTGTTTCATTTATCAATAACAATAAAGTACACTACATATTTTGTCCATTAGCAACAGTATGAAAAGAAATTGTTCAGACTTCCAATGTTGTCATTTGTCAAACAAGCTATGAACGATTAAGTTGTCGAATTCAATGTCGCAATTCTTTGTATTTTATTCTGTATTTTATTATCTCACTTTGTTTATTCAAATTGTTGCTTCGAATTAGAAATTCTTCTGAATTACAGCGCAGCTTCGAATAATTTGGTCACATAATGTGAGAAAATAGTGGAAGTTATTACTGGGACATTATATTTCTCCCTTCATTTATACATTCTAAATTTCCTCCGCTCTTCTCTCTCAGTATTCTGTTTATGCGGTCTATCGGATGCCAATTCTCAACATTGCCCAATTCCGGGGAAGCATTTCCGAAGTTTTTATTGGAAAATGATGAGATGCCATCAAACTATAACTAAATTCCTCTATATTCCGCGGTCCCATCGTAAACGCTACTGCAACTCACCGGTATAAATACAAAGTCTACCCCATTTGTGCAGGAGCAATAAAGCGAACTATTCCGGCAGCCAAGAACTTGAAATCGCCCAGAATTCGAAGGCTTATTCCGTGCTTTTCCGACTTCGCCATAGAGACTATGCACTTGCCACTTTGTCTATGCGCGGTTTCACAAAACCCACATTCACTGCATGAATTACGTCAAAACTTTGTCCTAGTAAAACCATTCCAATATAAATCATGCGACACTCATCGCGTTCCAGTATTCTTGTTTCTTCAACTCGTGGATGAAGAAATCACAATTTAGAACTTCTTTATATCTTGCAAACACTGTCGCAGTGTTTAACTTTGAAAGCATTGGTTTAAATGCAGTCTCATTTTCATCAAAATATGATTGAAATGATGTTTAAATATGCACAAAAGATTGAATTTTCATTCGAATAACAAGGAAGTTTTGAAGCGGATTAAGTATTCTCTAGTAGTGGAAGTATGAATATAACGTTATAATTTTTTAATTTTCATATATTTTCGTCAGAAAGGGTGAGAGAAGTGATTTCAGTTTCATAGGTTAGGTTGGCACTCTTTCGGCCTACTGTTAAGTAGGTCTAATTGACATGTTGTGTTGCTTGGAAGATGACAGAAAATTAACCTGACTGTGGAAAAAGATAGTTGACTGTTTTTTTGAAAGGTGATTAGAAATAAGTTATCATCAAGACGTGTTGAGACCTTCGTAAAGTTATATAGGTTTTCTTTTGTTGAATTTTGCTTTGTTGGAAAGTTGGAAATTTAGCTTTGTTCGCTGGAAATAAATATCCAGTATTGGGATAATTTGATGGTCGTTGAATTCTTCTGGCATTTGTTCGTTATTTGGAAATTGTGAACAGAAGAAGTACCCTCTAGGGGATCAAAGCAAGTGTTCCTAATACACATTAATCCCCACACTGCATCTTTGTGGTTTTTATTTTCACTTTTACTTTTACTTTTTCTGCTTTTAGATTTATCCGTTTTTTTGAGTACTGGAATTATTGAGAATCGCCATTTTGAGAAGATTTGGCAGAATAGATCTTTGAGCCTAAAGCTAGAAGTTTGATTGAGTACGCTTGATGTGGTGAGAATATTCCAGTACATTGTTAGACATTATTGATATTTTACTTTTTATTTCATTAACCTTCAATTAACTTTTATTTTATAACTGTTCAATTTACATGCTGAAGATTCCTTTTTATTCGAACATTCATGATACATTTTTGTGTTATGACGATTATGTCCTCTCATCTAAGAGAGAATTCATTTATCTTTTATTTGTCTCAATTTTTTTTGTATTTAAAATTATTAATTTTTTTTTATTTAGTATATATATATATATATATATATATATATATATATATATATATATATATATATATATATATATATATATATATATATATATATATATATATATATATATATATATATATATATGTAAAATCATATCATTTATTGAACTGAGTAAATATCTTCACTTTTTCTATAAAGGTGGAGTTTTTGTTTGATTCACCAGAAAACCAATTGAATTATACCGAGAACCTTCAAACCTCTGGCGCTTGGCATTAAATTTTTTTAGTGTATTAAGCCACCCCATCTTTACTGTAGCTAACTGTGGTTTGGTACAATTCATCAACTTTCAGTTTTTACTTAGCAATCACTCAGGTTTTGAGCCAGAGGTTAATAGCAGGTATACATCTTGTGTGTGTGAGATTGTAGATGTATATATACAAATCTATAACTTGATAGCAGAAGTAGGTTATATGATATTGATCCATACATGAAGATATAGTTTTCACATTGAAGATTGTATTGTATAACCTTTGGATTGAGGTTTTCGATCAGAATTCAGGTGTTATGTCGAAATTATTTATCAACCTAATGAATCAAAAAACTTCTTGAATTGAAGGAATGTAAGATTTCAAATTGTTGAAAAATATTAATAAAAAATGCCTTCTTGTTCTATTATTTATTAATTCAATAAATTTGGACGCAAAATTGAAACGACTAATTTGATTTCAAAAATCTTAAGAAGTTCTTCGAAAGCTTCCACCATTAACATACCTACGTACTTCGAGGCTGAGGTTATCGTAACTGTATTATTATGTCTCTTCCAGATATAAATTGAACATTTAGAAACGGGATGATCGCATTTCGAATTACGTGATAGTTTATCACCAAGAAAAAAATTGTCATCATATTGAACATTGAATATTTAACGTAAAAACATTCGCCATTCCAATAATCGACATGTTATTTATTACCAAGTATTTTCGAATACCAAAAGTAAATTATAACCTTCCATTTCATCTAAAGGCTTTTTCCTTTTATCTGCCTCAAATGAAGGATCAATAAATTTTTTCTCGCATATATTTTAATTTTTAACTATATTCGATTTATTTCACAGTTGCAATATTTTTCTACGCTTAATTCTAAAAGTCTCAGACATTAAATTGATGAATTGATAATATCCAATATGGTGGAAAACCTGCAACATTAGATACCTTATTTTCCAAATTATGTATGCGTGCTCCAAAATTTTCACGTTAAAATAATAGGTTTATCACTTTTTTCCCAAAAAAGTAGGTCTGTATCTACCCATTCTGCTGAAACGAATACCTTCTGCAACATTAGATAGCTTCTTAGCCATTTGCCAAACTGTGTATGCGTGCTCCAAAGTTTTCACGTTAAAATCATAGGTCTATCACTTTCCTCCCAAAAAAGTAGGTCTGTATCTGCCTATCTGCATAAACGAATACCATCTGCGACATGAGATACCTTCTCAGCCATTTGCCAAACTGTGTATGAGTGCTTCAAAATTTTTACGTTCAAATAATAGGTTCATCACTTTTATCCCAAAAAAGTTAGTATGTATCTGCTCATTCTGCATAAACGGAGTGTGTGCATTGCTTACTCAACTTACCCGGAGAAATTATAGGTAAGAATGCCGAGGTTATTGCTGCTATCCCGGCATAGCTACTGGTACCTATTCGATAGATACGGCTTTTGGCATTGAGGCCATTAAATGGTGATCAAAATTCCCAATCTTCTTTTATAGACGCTTCCAAGGTTTATTGAAATAATATACTTCAATAAACTCCACAGGAAGAGCTAACTCCTGAAATTTTATATGTTTATTCATTGATTTTGGTCATAAATACTATCGAGATTTTCATACTACACTGAGTAGTGCAAATATGTAAAAAAGTGGATGAGAAAATGATGTTATATCCACTTGCATTCAATTTCCATTGAATTTGAGTGGATATTATATATGTATGGAGTATTGTAATGATATTTTCATTTACTTCTGTGCAGTGAGGAGTAGCTGCTATTTTATACTTTTATATGATTATTATTTACTAGGACACTTAATTATGGAATTATGGATTTTAAGTATCTGCATTAATTTCAACTGTCGCTCACAGTTTTCTGAAAAAATTATAAAATAATTTTTTTTTAGTATTCCCAGGATTCCCAGTAGTTTGTTTTACCATTCGATATATTAATTTTTCCCTGTCATTGCTTGTAAATCTAAAGGAAATTAATGTATAATTTGTATTATTATTTATATTTTTATAATTCATTACAATTCTCAGTAACTGAGAAAATGCATGAAGATATTCCACGATTCTATGAGTTTTCGATTTCAGGCAAAAATCATGCATTTCATTCCATTATTGATCAATAATATTTGATTAACTTCAATTAAGTGAAAGAGATTTTCCAGCTTCACTTCTGTCGAAATTCACTCGATATTGAAGAGCAATTATTTATATATTATTCATAATTGGACATTTCATCTGTGTATCCACATATTTATATATTAGTATGTAAGTCTGATTTGTGTAAAAACAATATGAAATGTTCAGAAATTTCTACCTACACATACACAAGCTTTACTGATATTTAAGTTATTTGCAGGAATTGTTTAATAATAATAATAACAATATTAATTTAGCAATAGCTATTACAAAATCATATATACATTTAGCTTCAAAATATATTATTTACAATTAGATATATGTTTATAACGAACTTAGCTAATTTACCCTTGAATACCTTGAGGTCACTAATTGTTTTTATGGAGATAGGCAATTTATTAAATACGTTGAATCTTACATAAAATATACTATTCCTTTGTTTAGAAAGATTACAAACTTGCATTTAGAAATTGTCAGCATTTCTTGTATTATAGCTGTGCACATCACTGACATATGTTACATTTTTTTATTACTCTTTATAGGAACAATTTGTTTTTAACTTTATATATAAATATATATGTAGAAAAAAGTACTTTCTGTTTAAATGATATTAGTTCTAAACAATTTAGCATGCTTTAGATTGGAGTATATCTATTACATTTCAAAATTGATCGGATAGTTCTATTCTGTAACTTTTGTAGCTGTTGAGTTTTTTCTTTACTCAATCCCAATAACAGAGTAAAACAATATTCAAAGTGTGGGATTATTATTGACTTAAAGAGCAATAACTTTATATATGTCGTCAGATTTTTTTCCGATACTTACGAGAAAGTTGTTAATCTTGGAGATTTTAATCTACTAGAAATATTTGAAAAAAATAGCATGTTTTTCTTTTCGAATATTCAAATATTCAGATTTTTTTTTATCAATTATCGTACACTAGATGGCGAAACAGGAAGCCATTAGTCAAAAGGAGTTTTCACTTGAGAATGGTTAGATATGCATTACTAAGAGAAACGTCGTGTGAATTCTATTTCTGATTTAACCATTTATCGACGGTAAGAATTTATCAATTTTGATTTATTCAATTCTATTTGTACTCATCTGCACTTTATTCTAATTTATTAGTTTTATTAGAGTTAATTTTCATTTCATATTTCTGATTCAGTCCCCAGGACGCTAATTATTAATCTTTTTCTTTTTTTTTCAGTTTCATCCGATTAATTTTTATCCTTGAATTTTTTCAATGATTCTCAGTTTTTGTTTCGAAATTTGAACTTGAATTCATAGGAAATGGAAGTCCGACCAAATAGTAGTCAATAGAAGTTGATTTTTCTCCATCGACTAGTTGTATACTGATTGACTAAAAAGCAATATCTTGATTTGAAAATATTACCTATATAAAAACCCTAAATAAATACATTCAGTGACAGAACTCTCGAAAATATTAGAAACTGTTAACAATTAATTTTTTCCAATATATCTTAATTTCAAAATTATATGCTATCAAACATAATTGGATCTAGGAGGATCTCAATCATTTAATGCTTTCTGTATATTGTAACTCATAACTTAGTTATTCGTTTTATCTACTATTCAATGTACATAAAAAATTGAAAATTAATTATTACAAAGTTAAGTTAATTTATCATACTTTTTTTAAACTTCAAGTCTTGCATCAAATATTTATGCTATACCATGAAGATATCTCTGATCTCTCCTGCGTTGTCATTTACACAACCAAGTCTATTTTCGCAAGATAATTACATGGGCTCTGCAATTTCACTTGCATAAAGCACGATAAATAGATTGGATCTCAAGAAATCTTCATTTTATCAATGATACAGATCGAAAGCCAATCAGTTCGTTCTCTATAGGCGGATAATGGAAGATGATATTTGCATTTTGGGACAAACTTTCGATATTCTTTTCACGGTGTTCACGGTAGTTTTTCAATCAGAAACAGATTGAACGATTTGAAAAGCAATTTCAACCCTGTGTAGATATGTATTTTGAAACAACATGGTGCCTCTGGAAAATTGAGTGTTTATTACTTTCAAAACCATGTTTCAGTCCAAGGGAGAAATATTGACGAGAAACATTATGGATTCATTGCAATGTGTTCGAAACGCCTTGGGGTTCTCTATTTCGTAGGCTTCCACAGACTCCGAGTTTTTTCAATATTTGTTTCCTTAAGTTATTCTATGTTCAGCTCTATCAGAATGTATAATTTTGAACAAAAATCACTCTTTTTTACAATTTAAGTGAAATGTAACTGCTTCATATAACTGGAAATGTTGCATGTTTCTCTGATTGCTTATTAAGATTTCATATTCGAAAACTTTTTCCATTTGAGACTTTTCGAACAATATGTTTCGAAAATATGAACGTAGAATATGAGAGAATGCGCTCACACCATAAACACATTGTAAAGTATGAATTGAAATCAATTTTTTCTTGAAAATATAGACCGTTTTTCTCAAGGCATTAGATCAAAATTCATGTTCATATTACAAATTTTTTACGTGGTCCTTTTTCACGACTTCAATTCTTCTCCAACAGATCAGCAAATCATTTTCTTGTAGAAAGACAGCAAATCTTAAGTAGAAAAATTAAACGTATTTTGCTTCAGAAATTTCCCCTTATTTTCCTGGTTTCTGACATGGATAATATTTGACAGGTACTCCACAAGTTTGTCTCACACCATTGAATTTAACATACTCAATTAGTGAGTGTTCCGCTTTTACATTCTACTAGCAAGTTTACTTGCACGTTCCATTAGATATTCATGGCTAGTAATTCGCGTCTATCCCGAAGATAGTAGTGACACTTTCATTGGAAACTGACGGTTTTTAGGTGAAGTTCTCACAATTCATAAATTGTCAATACATATTTACTATATTGAAGATTATATTGTAGTTATAATAATATTGATAATAGTGTTGTAGATTATAACGTTCAATATAGAATATATTGTAGATTTAATATATATTTAATACATATTTGGAAGGGAATATGTCATCCACATCATCCAAAATTATGGTTATCGAATGTAAACTGCAAACATATCTTTCCATCTTCCATCTTTTTCAGAACAATTATCTTATCAAATCTCTGATATTATACGCAAAGGTGAAAAAGAGAAAGTAGCCTAAATAAAAGTCAAGTTATTTTGAACTAAATTTCGAAGTCTCCACAATCATATATACCAAAATTCTTGAGACAATGTTATGTCAAATTTTGAATAGTGTTTTCAATACCGACCTTACTTCAGAGATATTTTGTGTCTCGTACGGATGTGACCTCTGTGAAATATTCTCGAGAAATTTTCAATTCTTTCTGAAAAAAAATTGAGTGAGCATGTGTAATATACACATATATATATATATATATATATATATATATATATATATATATATATATATATATATACTGAATAAAAAGGTGGGTACTCGGCAAAGGTAAGGCTGGATGATTAAAGACAACGCTTGTCGATTTTCATCAATATTTCGGTCCTATATTGGGTCCTTCTTCAGGTCCGTCTTCTTGTGTATATATATATATATATATATATATATATATATATAATAATAATATAATTTTATTGAGAAACATTCCTTACATAGTAAAATTACATTCATTTCAATTGATAAATAATTACAACTAAGAGAAATGCTCTCAAAAGGACCGAATTCAGTTTGGAGTCTGATCTTCCATTCAGCCCTCGAGCAAAAATATTGGTTCATACAAAAATCTTGGTTAAATTCATATTTACAGTAATATACAATTTAGATTGAAAAGAAAAGAAAATAAAAATTTCCTCAGAGATATTAAACATTTGAGACAATTTCACATGGTGAAGAACATTAGTGTTAAAAAAATATACAAATATATGATACAAAAAATTGATTCAAACATTATTGCCTACATCCGAATCATCGAAGTACTCTGACACACTATAGTACGCCTTTGTTAAGAGCAGAGATTTAACTCTCCTCTTAAACAAATGAGCTTTCAGTACTTTCAAATTCGATGGTAAATTGTTGAAAATTTTAATGCTCTGACAATAGAGAGAGTGCTCAAATTTAGCTGTTCTATGCATAGGAATAAGTAGCACATCCCTGTTTCTTGTTGAATACTCATGATTACTATTCAATTTAATAAACCTATCTTCATTTTCTTTAACATATAACAAACATCTATAAATATATAAACACGGTAAGGTGAGTATGTAATTATTAATGAAGATAGGTTTACAAGATGTTCGCTGATGAATATTGAATATTAATCGAAGTATTCGCTTCTGTGTAATAAACACCTATTTATTTCTGTAGAGCAACCCCACAGCAGAATATTATAATTTAGATGACTATATACAAGACTGTAATACACATTCATAACACAGTTTCTAGGTACGATGTTCTTGATTCTAGAGATTGCAAAAAATGAGTTACTCAATTTTTTACATAAGACCTCAATGTGTGTTGTCCATCTCAAATTTCTGTCTACATATATTCCAAGAAACTTCGTTGATTGGGATGATGATATAGTGTTGTCCCCATATTTAACATCCAAGGTACTAATTTCATTGCCCTTCAGACAAAACTGAACACATACAGTTTTGTCAACGTTCACCATCAGATTGTTCATTTGACACCAACTTACAAACTCCCTCACAATGCATTCACATGCCTCCAGAATTCTTCATATATATATATATATATATATATATATATATATATATATATATATATATATATATATATATATAAGATATATATATATATATATTATATATATATATATATATATATATATATATATATATATATATATATATATATATATATATATATATATATATATATATTATTAGCAAATTAAGCACTATTTTAGCGTCTATTACTATGTCTACAATCCTGAGAAGCTGTATACCACTACTATCGTTCCAGTTACCTTTTTATATCAGTATGTGGACGATCTCATTTTATCAATACCTGATAGTGGAACAGAAGAAATTCTTACAATTTTCAATGCTTTTGATCAACATATTAACGTCATAGTTGAGGAAGAGAGTGATAACTATGTCCTCTTTTTAGACACAAAGGTAATAAGAACGAATAATAATATTATCAAACTGGATCAGTTCCAAAAAAAGACTTCATCAGGAAGATATATCCACGCAAGATCGAATTACACTTGGGGTATAGAAATCACCTTGATTAAACGGATGTTTTAACCTTAGATACCTTAGATCTGCTGAAATCAAGCTCTTAAACATATTTCTAGAAAACGGATATTCGAGATCTTCTCTGGTGAAATATTTCCAGCACTCTTCAACGACCAGTTCTTTCAGGTCTGTTGATAACACTACTATTAACGATGATATCCTTCACGAGAATAGTTCCGTCCGGTTTGTTTCGTTGCCTTTCATTCATGGATTGACACAGAGTTTGACCTATACCCTTGGTGGTGTTCCCAATATAAAAGTGGCGAGATTTAATCCATTTTCTGTCCGTGGCCTGTTAAGCAAGTTGAAATACAAAATACCAACACTAGCCATGTCGGATTGCATTTATCTTATACCGTGCAATAACTGTCGATCAGTTTACATCGGTCAGACGACCCAGTGTTTAAAAAGGAGGTTAGCTATCCAAAGAAGTGATGCTAGATTACAACTGCAAAGATGCGCACTTGCAAAACATGCAACTTCTTTAGAGCATCACTTTGATCTTGATGAACCATAATTCTCTCCATTGAATCCAACTATAAGAAACGAACCTTCTTGGAGATGTGCTATATCAAGAATACTCCTAATAACATCAACAAAAGAACTGATATTGAGAACCTTAGTTGTGTTTATAGCTATCTGTTATCGTTGGATGAGCCTGGCCAAATTTCCAATGGCTAGGACCATCGGTCGTGTTGTGATTGTTTTCTGTGTCAATAGAGATTTGTAAGTTTATGTGTCATACTATACAATCTATGATTTAACCTCGCTTTATGAGTTTGTTTAACATGTCATTTATATATCAACATTATTATCTAACAATAAAGTTAAATGTCAGGAATTATTGCAAAAGCTTAATTTCATTGTCCCAAGAGTTTCTTCCAGAAGCGCATTCACGTTCTACCTTCCAGCAAGCTAGAACGAATGTTCTAAAATTTTCGCCATTGCACACGATGTGTGAACAATGTAATATTTTGGGAGCTAAGGTGGATATTTTCAACTGTTCTGATATTATGGCAAGTTTCCTTGATATACATAATCTCTGATAAAACAATTATTTATATGTATTCACGAACAGAATTCATATTCCCTCATATAATTATGTGTGTATAAGTGTTAATATGTGAATGTATATGTATTTGCGTGTTTAAATTTATATGTATGTATAACTTTGGTCAGCATTTAAGTTTTTTTTTACTTCTATAATTATTTTATTTCATTTCATCAGTTGTGATTCATATCACAAACTCTTTCATTTAAAATGAAAATACAAAATTGAAACTTTCGTACTACCAATTTTGTTTTTTGTATATGTTGTGTTTCCTGTTTTGTAATTAGGACTTGTCCTGTAAAACAGTGTGTGTTAAATAAATAAAAATAAATAAATAAATACCTTATGGTTTTGAGCACTGTCGCCTTTATATTGCAAATAACTTTGGATTACTTTTTTGTCGTTTTTGTTGGTTTATTGACTTACATCAGATGTGAGTTTCCTTGTTTTACAGTTTGTAACCAATTAATTAATACCTTGTCTCTATTTTTAGTCTACCTGAAGAAGAATGGAATTTCGTTCGAAATATGGAATTGATGACGATTAGTGGTTTAAATTAGTTCTGCCCACCTTTTGCCGATAACCCAAATATTTTTGAAAGTCTTATATCATTACGGCAACACTCCCTGAACATTTAATGAAAATTCAACTTCGAAAATCTGTTGTGCTGAATCTAGAAGTCCTCCAAAGTAATTTCAAATGTAGAAACTATCAAGTTGAATGTAACATACAAACTTATCACCTAATGAATTGAGAATGAATATTGAATATGAATGAATATGAATGAATAATGAAATGAGGATTTATGAATTTGTTGTTTTTCGTGATAAGCTCCATCTCTCACTTCTTGAAATTTTATTGGGATAAAGTAAGATGTTGAAAAAGTGTGACGAAATATTTTCTGGAGATATGTCTCTACATGCTTTATAAATGTTTAATGAAATGTTTAGACCGACTCAAACGAAATAAATAACATAACATTTTGCTGAAGATTGCACTCGAATACACAGTTGCCTTTTATTGGTTCAGTTATGAATTTTCTCATTTATTCCGTTCCAAATTATCTTTCATAAGAACCATTATCCCGTAGAGGGCAAATCATAAAATGAAACGGGGATCGTTTTTCCAACAAGGCTGCGAGGGTGTAAATTAGGAAACTGGAGATAAAACGCTGTTCATCATTTTGAAGCTTGTTTATCAGTTGAGGAATTGCTGACATCGAGATTTAATAGGTACGTTTCATTGCTTTATTGCCTCGCCGACTATGTGCACGCTCACAATTGCATAAAACGGCGATTTTATCTCCGTAATGTCGGTATATTTCGTAAAAACGTTGAGAGCGGTTACCTCCGGTCCAACGTAACGATCATTGCAAAAATGCACCTGACACGTAAATCTCTTATTTCCGCAGACTACAGATTGGATAACTACGTCCAATGAAATAAATTTGAATCGGCGCGGCGTACGCATCTCAACTTTTCAATTTCCTATTGTATGTATAAAGCGTAGAATATTTAGGTATTATTTTAGATGAAAAATTGAGTTTTTCTCTGAAATTGAATGAAATTCTGAAATCAACTTTTTGAAAAGAGTTGTGAAATAGTGTCAACAAATGTGAAGATATTGTTTTCAAGTAAACAATATTAGCACAATATCAATTTAATTTCACTCTCTATATAACAGCCGTTTACATAGTCGGTTTAACCAAGAAAAATAGTACTTGAAGAGATAATCACAAAAATTACAGAAATTTCACTCCAGGTGATGTATAAAATATTACAGAAAAGGTGATTACAGAATAAGAATAGGCCTTCTTCTAAAATATTAATTTTATCTTCATTTAATTTTTTATTTGCATTTCATTTTACTTTGTTTGATTTTCATTTTTATATCTTAATCAGCTCTCAGGATACTAATTTAATTATTTTGCAGTTTTTCGGTCCACTACGATAACTTCATTATTTAATTTCTTTATGCAATCATACTTATTCTTCAAAATTTGAACTTGAAATTGAAAATTTGATAAATTCATAGGCAATCGAAGTACGACGAAATAGTGAAGATCGAATTCGAGATATCGAAAAACTTATTTCATTTTTCACAAGCATCATTCTACGGTCAACATAAACAAATAAAAAGAGAAAATGCTATTTGGAGACGATGAAACTTGAGTGAACATACTCATAACCTAACAAATCAAATTACTCTCAATGTATAAAAAATAAAAATTCCCGTTATAGAATACACGACAGTCAAACAAACTTTATATGGTTGAGAAGAAAAAAAAAAATATATATATATATATATATATATATATATATATATATATATATATATAATAAAATATAAAATATAATCAAAAAAAATAATAATATAATAAAAAGATAATAAATATAAAATTTATTCGAGGTTCTCATAATACAGTATCTTGTTACATTTTTTTCCTCTTTGTTACATTGACAGAAAAAAACAGCAAAAAAGAGAAGAAAGAATATGAATATCTCCCTCAACTCAAATATTGAAAAACATAATTTAAAAATCAAACTGAACCAAACATATCAATTGACACGCCCACGTAAGTTCTCCAAAGAAATTGAGTATGGGCTCAATGTGTGAAGTCAGGAATGAATCAATCAACCACTCGGAATTTTCTTAAACAAGGCTACAATTGAATCACCATTAAAGAAAACAAACGCCATCAAGAATGAACATAAACTTCAAATATTCTGTGAATAAATCGTCTTTCACATTTCAATAGCCAATCTAGCGAATTCCTCTTCAGAGCATGGTAGCTTTGGTTCTGCTTGAAAGATGTGGGTATAATATTGTATATAGCAGAAATCATGTAGAGGAGACATTTATATATATATATATATATATATATATATATATATATATATATATATATATATATATATATATATATATGTGTGCTATGAGAACTAATTACGGTATTTAAATTACATCATTATCATGCAGGTGATAATTACCATATCTCCTTTAAACATCATGAACTATTTGAAGTATTTCATGTGTAATAAATGCGTTGATGGGGTGGTCTGAATCAATTTGAATACTACGGTAAGGAAAGTGGTTATATAGCAAACAATTATTTCAAGAATTCAGAATAATTTCAGTACTACAGCAATGAAAAAGCATTCCTTGCTTTCAATAATTTGTAGTCGTTAAACTAATTAAAATGATAACTTTTTACATTGCAGCTTCTATTTGTGAAGAATACATAGTATGCAACTCCAAACAAATATTAGTGCAATGTAATCACTGATAAAATATCTGATATAACGAGAAGTATCAAAAAATATACTGATAAGTTGAAAAAATACTTTAGAAATTAATATCAATATTAAATAATAATATTATATTCAATAATATTATATTATTAGTAATATTATATTCAATATTACTAGACCGTAATGCGTCAGGAGTCTTTCGCTTATAACTAGCATATAATCACGTCATAATTCGCGCAGTGTGGCAAAATTGAATCATTTATTCAACTAGGGTTGATGAAAATATCCAAGATGTCTGACATTGACATTTATAAAAATATTGAAGTGTAACTTCAACGGATTAGTGAAAAACAAAGTTTTATTTCGTCAAACATGCATTACATCGAGAACCAGCATGCAAATCATCATCAGGCAGTAGTATATGTAGAGGAAGATTTGAAGACAAACAAAAATTGAATATAAGAAACAGTTGATATTCCAACAAGAATCCTCAAGACTTGTGTTGAATTTTGTCTGTATCTGAAGCAATCTAAGTTTTATCCATTGAAAATGTTTCAACCCATCATAAACGAATATCAATGCAGGAGAAGATTTGCAGGCATACAAGGAATTCAATACTAGAAGCAGTCAATATGCCAACATGCATCCTCGAGATCGAATTTTGTCTGTACCTGAAACAATGAAAGCGAGTACCAACTATAAATAACTGATCTCTATTTTTTCTTTGGATTTATTAAATTTGAATAGTGAGGACCTAGGTCCTCACTAAACAATTTCAGTGACATTACATAAAACGTTTATTAATGGTGTACTCATCATAGGCGAATATCGAAGCAGAGGAAGATTTGCAGACATACAAGAAATTGAATATAATAAGCAGTCAATATTCCAACTTGAATCCTCAGTTCTTGTATTAATTTTTGGTGTCTATTCCTGAAGCAATTAAAGCAAACACCTACTATAAATAACTGGTCCTTTTTTCTTTTGGATGTACTAGGTTCTCACTAAACATTGTTAGTGACATTTTATAATTATTTTATGGTTATCCAAATATTTTATGGTTATCCAAAGATAAGCGTTGCCCAAAAACATTGAAAATCTTATACAGTTTTCAGAAACATTTTCTGCAGAAGGCAAAACAGAGACAGGCTACAAATGTGCAGGCCACCTTGAGTTAATGTTACAATTCGACACTTCTTTCTTGTTACGTCTCTACTGCCATACAATGAATCCATGTCAGTAGGATGTCAATGAAAAAATTCTATACCTTCATCTAAATAATGATGATCTTGAATAAATATGTGAGGAATATTTTAAATGGAACAGCAATGGGAGGCGTGATAGTAATGAGTATTTTGGGAATTGTATTCAAAACAAAAACCTTCACGAGTTGATGATTCTTCCCTTTCTCCAGACCGATGTGTACCAAAAATGTTTACCAAAAATGAAAACAAGGAATCCAGCTGACCGCACATTTTTAAAATCCCTTAAGAATAACGCAAAGCTATTTACATTGAAAATTCGTGAAACGGTGCAATATTGCATAAATGCGCTGTTTGCTTCAAATGAGCTCACACAAATCATTGAAGTTGAACAGGAGTGCTTGCTTTTAATGAACATAGGTGAAGCAAATTTTTAAAAATCAACTGAGTTTCTTAGACCGTAAAAGACCGTATACACTTGAATATGTTAGCCGATATTGCTAATAAACAACAACGTACATTAAACTACGAGAGCCTGCTGTTAGAGAAATATTATGTAAAGTATATATGTATAAGCATCTCCATGTACTTCCAATTAGGACAGCAACAGCAGAAGGTCATTTAGCTACTTCAGATTTAGACATCTGAAGTTGAATCTCCGATCAACAATTGGACAAAAGCTGAACAAGTTGACTGTTCTTCACGCTCACCTAGATGTTCTGAAAGAATTTGGTATCTGATCAGTCATCAACAATTTCATATTCTGTAATCCAGTAAGACGGTAAATAATTTGAAGTTTCTAAAGACATCATAGCCCTAGTAATGCTATTTAGATCAATGCTGAGAATCTATATGAAATATAAAATTGAATACATATACAATAATAAAATTTCCATTCTCAAAATATTAGTACTAGTTCAGTACTGTATTATATTACCATAGTACCCCATTGAAATGATTATTTTGAAATACCCAAATGTTTTAAGGGTGTACGACTGAAAAACCTCGTTATTTACCTACATATTTTTGACTGAAAGTATTAGAGATTCTCTATTAACTTTAGTTACTATATTGAAGCATTAACTTTGCGATATTGTTTCTATTCGAAGAATCCTGTCCTTATTCAAGTAAGCTTAAATTATAATAGTAATTTCGCTTAGTAATCAAAATCCTATTACTGCGAGCATAAATATATTATGTATCAATCATTTAATAATAGTTTAGGTTTTTTCAAGAATTTTCCAGTTTTTTGAGAAATATGTACCTATATACTCAATGCTCTGTAATAGTTCATACGCATAATTATGACTGTAATACAATAAGCTTTTAACGAGAATACCGTGCGTGTTTATGTTTCTTTTTTGAAAAGCAAAAAATATGTCAGGCTTGTCGAGTTTCCCGCAATGTGAACTAATCGAGAGTCGAATTTTCGAAGTTCTCATGATCATATTACTCTGAAATGTTTAAAACAAAAATTTACAACTCACTATTTTCATCTTAAATTTAGAACATATGCCGAGGTAATACCACCGGTTGTGCCCCAAATATTTTTTATAATTATAGAGAGTATACGACGGAATGCATCAGAAATTTTGATACATTCTGTTTCTAATTGTATACTATACAATTTCCCAACAAATATTTCGGATAGTAAAGTTGGCAATGCATTATGTATACCAATAATATTCCCATTAACATTGTGCTCAATGTTAATTTGTTCAAAATAGAACAATTCGCTAAAATTGAAGAAGAAAGGAATTCGACTGAATATAGTAATATGTTTCTGAATATGTTCTGCTTATTTATATGTATATAAATAGGTTGTTCAGTATTACAGCATCATGTTTCCAATTTGCTATTAATTAAATGAGTAGATACGCTGAGTGTTTTGAAACATAACATACACAAACACTCATGGTTACTGATGGAAACCTCGCGCCTGTTTCATCATATGGTATCTTTGTTCCTAATGTCTGTTTCCTATTTAGACGCCGATAAAGATATTTTGATGGTCGGCAATTTGAGTAATCATCAAAGGGCTTATCGAAGTGGAAGACATACTTAGCGTTGAGTATTCCGTCTGTGGCAGCAGAAAACTGAAGATTCTTTTCATACGAGCTGCTTATCGGACTTTTAAAGGTTCAGATAAAGCCGCTGTGTGCTTTATATGTGTAGGGAAAAGGGAGAACTCAAAAAATACTGGCATAATTTTATACACTCTTATGTATAATGGATATAAAAAAGCTCAATATTCAGCGTCAGTATGGGAATAACATTTTAAGCCTATACAAAACTATACAGGAGGTTTATAAGATGAACAAAACACCGTGACATTATACTAAATATTTGTGAATATGTACACGGTTATTCAGAGAAATTGTTGGTAATGAGAAATGTAAGAAAACAATAATGTATGCAACAATAAATTCAGAATTAATTTTTTTGATTAACAGTAGTCAATTAGGAAAAGACTTTTCATTAAGAAAACATAGCGATTGCAAGTTATGCGGTCAAATTGTGTTTCTCTTTGATGTTTGCTCAAACTCTGTTATCAAAAAGAACCCTATTTCCTGCGTTCCGGATTGAGAAAATTCATTATATGCTTTCAAATGTATTTTCAATGAATTTTATTAGGACGTTATTGGTTTGAATGACTCTGAAAATCATTCACAACGAACTGTAATTTGAAATAAATGATTCTCAATTTGTAAAGACATAACCATATTTTTGGTAACTACACACAACCAATTGAAAACATTTTTCTATTCTAAAGTTCTTTATAGATGTTGTGAAGTGACAATTATGGATAATTTAACGCTATTCAGTTTTATTCAAATAACAAACCCTATAAATTGAATTGAATTTATAGGCTGTTACTGAACAACAAGTGGTATCAAGTTGGTGATACATTTCCACATTGAAAGTTTAATGAAATGGACCATTTTTCAATGAATACAGTAGGAAATTCATTGACTGTCTTCCTAATGAACATGGTCATTTTCATTTGATGAATTGGTCAAGAAAAAATTTGTTTTAGTTTGCATAACAATTTGTTGAATTATAATTGCAATATACTGGGTAATTTATATTCAATAAAATGGCGAAGAAAATTTTACTGTTTTTGTAACATCGGTTAATTTTTCTCAGGTATTCAACAAATGTAACATTGTCTTCATTACGTATGTACGAATAAGTCGAATCGATCAGTCACAAAGTTGCAATATAAGCCACTAACGTAACAGTAACATTTGCAAAAAATTAAGTCAAAATTGTGTTGTACTTGTAGTGTACATAATTTATATCTCGTGCCGAATTTGGTGGATAATAAATTTTGTTGAAGTATATTAGGTTCAATATTAGGTATGTACACTTCCGCCAAAATCATTTCATTTCTAATATATGACACTGAGGTTTCGCTTATCTCTTGGTGAAACATTTTGTTAAAAACTATAATTAAAAATTAACACACTCGACAAGTTTCACTGAATATATTGAAAACTCTACATATGTTTCGGGTGGTTAACCCATTATCAAGAGTATACAATATTATCCAGTAATATTGTATAATCTTGATAATGGGTTAACCACCCGAAACATATGTAGAGTTTTTAATATATTCAGTGAAACTTGTCATTTCATTTCCTTAAATATTACGAACCTTCTAAAATGAAGACTGTGGAAAGAAACGAAATTACATCATGTCCTCATTTCAAGCCCATATTAACCATAAAACTTCATAATGAAAAGTGAAAAAATATTCGTTTTTTTGAAATAATAGGAATTATTAAAGTACTGATAGTACTTCATCTCTAAAATTATCGAATAATTCCAACATTACTGATATTAAATTGGATCATTATAGTTGGAAAGTGTTTCGACAGTTTTTTGTTTCAAGAAACATATCGTTTAATCTAAGGCATTCGTTTAGGCTACAATCTATTTTCGATCGTTCTTGTTCAGACCACACACAGAAACCTTTTCTACATAGGTGATCAATTCACAAGATATTTATCTTTCCCAAACATTCCTTCAAATTGTTTGTATATCAATGATGTTTAATTAAATCAAAAACAGAAAGAATTTAGTAAAAATCGTTATTAATCACAAATTCTTGAGGAGGTAATCGTAATTAAGCCAATTAAGAACCATCTTTAAACTACTTCATTTTTTCAACGGAAATAAATGTGGAATATGCGTTGTTATCTGGAACATTTCCCTAAAAGAACCACTTTGTTGAAGTCGAATTACCTACGATTAAATTGCCTCAAAATACTGATGAAATTTTTGCATACGACGTTATTAATATTGAATAACATTTTGTGAGTGTAGTCTTCAAATAATAGATAATACGTGGAACGCTCTCTATTCCAAGCTCTTGCTATAGGAAAAATGGAAACTGAAAGGAAATATATGAATATTACAGGTTCAGCTCGGCGCTCAAAGCACTATAGCATAAAATAGCTAAGTTAATATTCACATTACACTAAGAGGAAAAGTATCAAAGGTGTTACAAAACTGATGCTAAACTATATTAGCTCTACGTCTATTGAATATTTTCAATAAATTCTAATGATTTTTGAATCAATAACCGTATCAACTGCCATACGTAGCAACAAACTACTACCTCAGATTTTCTGATATTCATGAATCTTCATCTTTCCGAATACTTAAACATCTCATCAAATCTTTGATGGTATAAGTTCGAATTAGAATACATCAATTCATGGCTAATTTTTGTATATTTTTTTCTTAGACATAAAAGGCTCTCTTTTCTTAAGAATATTTCTGCTGAAAATCTCCTACATAAGTAATAACAGATTTAGTTTTTCTTGATTTCGTAAATGTAATTGTTGTCAGTAACACGTTAACGAGAATCAAATTTCGATATTTATTATATTGGAATACAGTCCAGACATTGAATATTTGAATGTATAGTTGTGATACAATAATGAAAAGACAGGGAAAGGCAGAAAATCAAAACACTATGAATAAAACTTCCCCTCAGCGACATAGAATAACGTTAGTATTTTTTTAGTATGACGCGCAAGGACATCACAGAAAAGTGGACAGAGTAGGTACTTCGAACAGTTTATGAGTGAGATATTCCCAAATGAGCCCATGCCCAAGGTAGAAGCAATTGAAAGAACCGTAGGTGCTATAACTTTGGAGGAAACTAGAAGATCTATCAAAAAAATGAAATATCACAAGGCAGAAGGTTCAGAACAAATTCCAACGGACATTTGGAAAGAACGCGAACCGCGCTATCGCGGTTAACAAAGCTTTTCAATAATGTCCTCGGCGAGGAAAAGGTAACATTGTCTTGGCGTAAGTGCACACATTGCCAAATATTTAAGTACAAAGGAGATATAGCTTAATAGCTATAAAGGTATAAAATTTACATCGCATACTCTAAAACTATGGCAAAGAGTTTTCGCCTCACGTATAACAGCTGTGAGTTATATTACAAAAAATCAATTTGGCTTCGTCATCGGCCAATCCACAATCAGCGCAATTTAGACCATCCGAATCCCAATGGAAAAACATCGTGCTAATGAAGAGAACCTAAACTTACTCTTTATCGATCTGAAGAAGGCCTTAACTATCTCAGAAAAATACGTGCTTATAGTACAAGATGTGTTCCGCAATAACACAACTTGTGTTGAAATCTCCGTAAGTTTAAGTGGGCCATTCCTGCAACGGGTAGGCGTACACCACGGCCCAGTACTGATTCTCTTCCTACTTAACTTGAGTATGAATTACACAAAACTGGACATACGGCTGTACCGTGGTGTATGGTCCATGCGGACAACATTGTAGTCCTGAGCAAAACCGCCAATGGTCTTGAAGAATCGCTCAACAAATAGGTAGAGAAAGTAGAAAAGCACGGACTACCTAACAGTCGAACTGAGACGGAAAAACATGCAGTGCAATTTTCGAAGAACAGCCGACGTAGGTATCCACATATGCATAAACGGTACACCACTGCCTAAAGTAGAAAGCTTCAACTACCTCGGGTTCATCAAAGCACCTGATATCAATGTGTGAATATATCATATGGAATTATCATTGACATTCGATAGAAGGAGACATATCACAGAATAGCATCATCATTTTGTGATCACATAGCACGCCCCACCACCAACTGTCAACATATAAATGGGCTACGAACATACAATTTCTCTCTCCCTCTTTCTCCAGGTGTCTTCTCTGACTGTTACATACGTTCAACAATCTGTCACTCTCGCTTTCATCGAGGAACAACAATAATAACTACGTGTTGAATAGTTTGTTTCTTGAAAATAATCTTAAATATAAATTCTCAATACAAGTGTCGTTTAGTATTTCCACACATAGAATATTATAGCACAACCACTATAAATGTTTACAAAAACGTCAATCATCGAACAAATACTGCATGGCGCAAATGGCGCTCACAAATTGGTGTTCTATGCGATCCCAAAATGTCCATCAAGACCAAGAGAAAGGTGTACGAGACAGTGGTCTGACCAGCATCTACATATGGAGCAGAATACTGGACTACGGAATAAGTGCACGAACAACCACTAAGGGATATTCCGATACTAGTAAATACTAGTAGATACTCGATACTTTTGATTCGAAACCAAGTATTTATACCTTCGAATCAATCTTGCGCTACATACTCTGTTATCGAGACAAAAGTACTTGGTATCAAATTGAATCAGCATCACCAAAATTTTCGAACGCATTAGACAGAATGAGAGAGCAGAAGTAAAAGGCCTCTCGCCTTATGTTATTAAGTAAATACTCAACATACCAAACCCGATTAGTAGAAGAAGGCAGGCCACCTACCACATGGTGGAACAACATCAAGAAGGAGATGGACCAGGACAACCTGACTATTGAGACCACTCAGAGCAGAGTTTTATAGGACAAATATACAGGGAGACACGACCCAGGATAAAATGGTACCATGGAAGGAATATAGAAAAAGAATTGTGATACATTTCATAAAGACAATATAGAAAAACCCACGCGAATCGAAATATATAAGAAATTTCATTCGATGAAAGGAAAGTATCAGAGGAATAAGTGAGAAATAATTATTCCATTGGTATAAATGAAACAGAAATGGTAGAAATATAGCCTCAACAAAGAACGAAAATTGTACCCAAAGTATAATCTATTCAGCTCATATAATGTTATGAAGAGTGATAGATAATCAAGTGATCGAAAAAAGAAACTTTCATCCTATCATTTTTCACATAAGTAATGAGAAAATATAAGAATAATTCGAGTTGAGCAATAAAATTCGGGATAAAAATATGAATATGTATATCACATTTTTGAGCTGAGGATAAGGGCAATGGAGATCTATTAACCTGATAACCTTGATAATTGATTAATAGACCCAAAATATATACTTATTGCTGAAAGTAGAAGAAACGCCAGATTTCATTCACATTGAAATAGTTCCCAAATTGTAAGTTTTGAAAAAAATTCTACCCAGCGTCCAATGTCATTCATCTTAAAGAGGTTTTTACTCTCGTTTAGGAAAGACAGCGAAAGTTCAAGAGACCGAAAGGAGGCCATCTTTAATCAAAAATACACTTGCTATAACTTTTTCTATAAATAAGGAACAACAAGAAGTCCTCTCAATCGGTTTTATCTCTCAATTACATTCCAAGATTTGCAATAGATCGAAAAACATCCAAATATCAGAAAAATAGATAGATGAAGAAATTCAAAACTCAGGTTAAATGAATCAAAAGTTTCACAGTGATAAAAAAACATCTAGAAAGAAATTTCGGCACAAGGATAAAACACACGAAATATCCGACTTATCAATCAAGAATTACTACTATATTAGTCTTAGCAAAAGAGAAACCTTACCACATTGCCCAAACACAGGAAGAATATTGAAGCCAAAAGGAATCTATTGAAGTTGAGCCTGCAATGAATCAATAAATGTATAAACATTTTTTTTGACATTGCGCGTTCCCATATACAATTGAATAGAAAATATATTAAGTAGTTCAAAATAGAATTGAGGTTTCTGTTGAAAATTAGTCGTACTATGTGTTCAAAAAGATTAGCCATCCTCAAAGATATTCAGTGAATTGAATCTTTTAGGTAAAACTTATAATTTATTACTTTACAACAATGATTCATCAAATGATAAGCGAAAGCTCAATTGACATTAACAATGAAATTTGTATCAATAATTTCGAAATATTCTGCTATAAATCCATCCGGAAAAAGCATTAATGATGCCAAAGATTATTATTTCATGTCCTCTTCGGCATTCAATCCAATGAAGAAACGTTCAAGATTCGCCAATAAAAATTCCTGTCCTATAAAAACCACTAATCAATCTTTAAGAAAAATTCGAGAATTACTTGGGCAAAAAATACAGCGAAACACTCGTTACGACCGATAATAACCCCGGCAATAAAACGTTTCTTCCCCGGCCACTTAGAATCGAAAGAAATGCCTCATAAGAGATTAACGATGACACATTCTTTCGGCAAGTCGGGAAGGACAAAAACGGAGTCCCTGTTCACACGTATGTTATTAAAAGACACATGTGATTCAACGGTCGCCCCATCTCAAGAAAAACTCCACACTGACTCTTCTCCGGCTCATTCGGCTCCCGTTTCCACGTCAGTCATCGCCAACTGTCTGTTTATTTTAACATAAGGAAACTACTCCCGTGAAATAAGAATGAATGGGATTATTTAGTCGAGATGTGCTGTTGAACTACTTAGTTGTGAACATGCACTTAATGAACGTTCCAAACCCAAGAGATTTCTCGGAATGTATGTATCTATTCGTTCCGAAGAAAATTCTTTTATTCACTCGGAGATGTATGAACTGTGAATGTGTTAAATAATTCTTCGTTCCCAATGAGGTATGATATTCTGCAGGGAACAGCCCAGGGACCTATGCGTTAACTTCGTATATAAATGGCATTCACACTGTCAGTTCTGCCGACAGCATGATGTTATACGTTCTTGGTGATAATATTGACACCGAGTTTAATTCATTTATGGTGGATTCTTCCCTTGCTATACAGTCACTATAACCAAATATTGAAGAAGGAAGATCAATACCCAAATACTAGTTTGTATCAAATATTCCTTTCAAAATACTTCATATTAATAAATGTTAGATAATTCAATCACTTCAATGTGATATATATACACTTTCGTTGTATATAACGTGAGTTTCTCGTCGGATTCCTGCTATATACTTCAGACACTAACAGAAAATGATTTAACAGCAAATCTGACTGTACAAATATTATACTTCAATGTACTTATTTTCGATTTAAATTTAAAAATGTCACAAATTCCTGATATACGATAACGATATTTCTAAAAGTAGACAATTAGATTTATGGGAAATAGTGGCAATCAATAATAATGTTAATAATCTTTATTCGCACAACTAATGATAATTTATCACAATCAGAACAATACTTATAATTATTATATCCATTTATAACCAAAATTTACGAGTCTTATAATAGGGCAAAACAAAGATCTTACACAAATCAGGGGGAACTCTCAGAAGTACAAGATACTTTCATGAGAGCTGTTTAATATTTTTCAGTTTAATGTTAACTCTTTTCCTTTATTTTATCACTAGCGAGAAAGTACTTGATTGTATTCACTATACTTATTCTTTCCTCCCTAGGTAGTGAATGTAACAATGTCAGAGATGTTCTCTTGAAATTTTCGAAGGCTTTCTCACTTATCAAGTAATAAGGTGTTCTATCGTGAAGTCGTTTCAGGATATATGCGTAAAACCTTCGACCAATCAATTTACTCGTTCACTGCTTAAGAGAATAATTTTTTTTGTTTCTAGTATCGTACTCATGAGTCACATAGGGTATGTTAATTTTATTCTTATACTGGTAGGTTATTATTGCTTGTAAGTAGGTATAGCTTACGAATATACAACACTACTTTCTTCGTACAATTTCTCTGTGAATATGTTACTCTTTTTTTCATCATAATTTTTAAAATCCATTTCTGCAGTATACAATATAATAGACACAGTAATTATGAGAATTTGTTTAATGAGCAATTAGATTCAAGTAATTCACCATTGTTGGCCCTTTTCAGATGAATAACATATAGTGCTAGAATCTTCAAGTGTTCGAATTATCACTTATTTACAATAATAGATTTGATCTAAGTAAATGCCAATAGTTACTATCCGTTGCTGAGTATTAAGCATTCAAATATCAAAATATTGAACATAAAAATGTTTAATAGGCATTTTGAATAGATCTTCATTCGAGCATAGGATGATGAACAAGATACTTGACTTTATATTCATAATCTTGCAGTTTGTTCCATCTTCCTTCTTGATATTATCAAATACGTGCTTCGTTACATCATTTGAGTAAGAAAAACCATAATAATAGTAATACCATTGATACCACTTGATGTAAAAAGGTTCTGTTCTGATTAAACTTTGATTCTTCTTGGTCTTCATTTCTGTTCTTGGTCGAAGACATGGACGTTTGTGTATGTGAATGAATTTCAGCGATTATAATCGTATAAATGAATAATATATGGGTAATGTGCAAACAACGAACAAAACGAATCCAAAAAAAAAAAACAGGTTTTACATTACAATTTTTCTATCTTCGGTGCATAATTGATATATGAGAAGTAGCAATTATTTTCTCTTATTTATAATAATAATAATAACGATAATAATAATATTGAGTTCTTTATTCTCAACAGGTATAATACCCAATTACAGAAAATAAAAACATAATGTCGAATACTAACTATATAATTAAAATGAAAGAGATATATAACAACGAGCCAATTTAATAAAAAAAAAACTAAAATAGTAACTAATAACTAAATAATAGCATTTAATGAAATATTACACGAACTCAATCTAAATCAATTCATTTTAGTCAATTCCCTTTGTTCACATAACTCCTAATAATAGCTTCTGTGGAGTCAGAGCGAATGTCAAAATTATTGGCAATTCTATTGAATGTAGACTCCATAATCCAAATGGAGGATTGTATTAGGAGTTGGTCCTCGAAGTCTGTAGGTGGAATAATTCTGTATTACGAGAATTTTGCCTAGAAACACGAAATTTCAAAGCGGACAAGAGAGGAGGACAATCAATACTATTGTGCAGTAATTTGTACAGAAATTTGAGTGATAAAGTTTCTCTCCTGCTCTGTAATGAGATAAAACTAAATCGACTCAATAATTCATTATGATTAACTGCTCTCTGTGGATAAACTTTGTCCTCCCTCCGAACTAAGAATTTCAAGAACAAGTGTTAATAGGACGTCAGATCATGCTGCCATACTCCAACTAGCTACGGATTAGGATATTAAATAGTCCTATGAATGTTGAGAAATTTTTAAAATACTTGCCATTGCGTATAACGAATACATAGTGATGTGTGGACAAAGGAAAGCTTCTGATCGAAGACTACACCAGGATCTTTCACCTTATCAGAACGAGAAAGAGCCTGACGCTGTAATCACACTCAATTAGGTCTCTTTTCCTTGTGAAGGAGACAACATTATTTATGTCATGTGCCAGGAATATGAAGAAAAATTGTGTGACCAGTAAAGTTACTTAGCAGAAGTCTATCATGGAAATATTAATTCTTATTCTACTTCATGTTTTCAAGTTTGAATATTTATTTTTTATTTCGTAATCAGTTGTCAAGTTTTTGAAAGTTGCTTTTTCATTATATTTCAGTATAGAGTTAGTATTTAAATCAAACGGAGTTTGAAATTGTACAAATGTATATGATGTTTTATGGCGTGGAAAATTATGAATCGATTTGGAAATCAATGTCGAAAACCGATCGATTTGATTCTTACGACGTTTATACTCTCACATGTTCTGTGATACGAAAAATAAAAAGCAATTAAATCATTTTTTTTGCATCATGATAAATTATTACGCAGTAACAATGGAGACAATTTATTTCTATTTATCTAGTTTATTCGTTTTGAATGAATCCGAAGAACATTTGAAATTTGAGATTATTCAAAATGACATGATTTCACTCAACAAACACAACTGTTATTGAGTACATGCACCTCCTAATGATTTTAATGACATAATGCAAACAATTCAAGAATTATGCATTGTTTTTGTGAAACGTTCGTTGGATAAAACACTCCCAAGTTGTAGCTCACACCTAACAAGAGAATTGATGAAGTGCAATAAAGGGTTAATTAGGATTTAGTTCCATCGATTCGTCATTCTCTTCAGCAATTGAAATTGTGTCTATCCACATCTTCATCAATGGTCTTGTATATCGTGAGTACAAGGATTAACATGTATAGAATAGAATCCGCACAATAATCCTCAACGTTAACGAGTCAATGATCCTATGAAAATATAACTACTTTTATTAAAACTGGGAAAAGTGATGGTTATTTTGAAAATAGAGTTGAAATATTTGTAAATAAGGTTTCGTTCTTCCTCATTTATTTGTCCCACTATGCAGTGAAACACGTTATTTTCATTTCTTACCAGTATGTAATATAGCTATAATAAATGAAAAACATAATAAAACAATTGTTATGATTTACACATATATTAAAAATAATACTGCATGACGTACGTTTCGATGAGATTCACCTTTTTCAAATGCTACGTGCAGATTTGAAAAAGGTGAATCTCATCGAAACGTACGTCATGCAGTATTATTTTTAATATATGTGTAAATCAGTTTAACAATTGTTTTATTATGTTTATCGATTTACATCAAGTATCGGCCTCATTAATCATTAAAATGAAAAACACTTGGCTAGACCAAAGTCTAGCTTTTTAAAATGGGGCAACACCCAGAAACAATTGTCAAGCAATAATTTAATAAAACTTTTGTGAAACCAAGCCAAGTGTTTTTTAGTTCATTTAATTGATTATGTTTCACAAGAGATCAGCGAACACTCAATCAACTATATGTAAAAGATTTGAGAGAAATATATGCATTTTCCTTAATTTAGACACAATACGACTTTTTGTTGTTTCCGATTTATAATTTATAATAATAATGTTTATAAAATTTTTCTTTAAGAAAAACAATTTGTTGGTAAATTCATTCCTTATAGAAAAGAAAGAATGAAACCCTTCAAATAGACGTAATGCGTAGATATTGGTTTGCGAGTTATCGTCAGAGTAATTTGTAGTAATTTGTAATTCAAATTTCAGAAAAATTTCATAGTTTGTGATAAAATATAATAAGTCTTCATTTAGAATCAACGCTACTATAAAAACAAAAACAAATTCAATGGACGATAAATCTACTCTGTGATAGTTCATATTTAAATGAGAGGTAATAATAAAAACTTGTCTAAAAATCACTGATTGAACAATTCTTTATTCGACTAGTTTCGCCTTTTACAGCATTATCAAGAATGTTCTTGAGCGAAACTCGAAACAAAAACAACCAAACTAATCTAGGCAGAGCCATATATCAACTTATTTATATATATATATATATATATATATATATATATATATATATATATATATATATATATATATATATATATATATATATAAGGAAATGAAATTTTTGTGTTTATGGCACTGAATGAAATATTTGAGAAAATGAACACTAGAACTTCATTTGAAAAATTCAAATTAACCAAGAGAATGTTATAGTAGAGCTTGATATGTGAACGTGTACGATGTGATGTCTCCATTATCCTTCAAGGGATAAATGTTAGAGAATTATTGAGATCGATGCTACACCTACTGGAAGTGCGAGACATATATGTTTCGTTCTGCAAGGAACTCGTCAGTCGCACCACGTCCATTGAAGTGAGGCAACGATTTCAACCCTCAAGCATCTTCTTGTGAAATTTCTTGCAATTTAGTAGATACCTACAGGTATAGAAGATATGTGAAATTTCGATGCTTGGTGTGTCTGTAATCTGAGAGGTGTTCTCTACTGATTCCTATAGATGGAACTGTGGAGTATTCATTACTGTACAGTCTTCCACTTGGAGTCACAAGAAGATGCTTGGGGGTTGAAATCGATGCCTCACTTCGATGGACGTGGTGCGAATGACGAGTTCCTTACAGAACGAAACATGATATGTCTCGCACTTCCATCAGGTGTGGCATCGATCTCAATAATTCTCTAACATTTATCCCTTGAAGGATAATGGAGACATCACATCGTACACATTCACATATCTAGCTCTACTATAACATTCTCTTGTTTAATTTGAATTTTTCAAATGAATGTTCTAGTGTTCATTTTATATATATATATATATATATATATATATATATATATATATATATATATATATATATATATATATATATATATAATTAATAAATATATATAATTTAATAAACAATTTCAATGTCATTAAATACTTTTTTAGGTTTCTCGTGAATTCTTTGATATCATTATTCTTTTTTGAATCTTAGGCAAACTTTTAAACTTAATCAAACCTCCATGTAATACAGATTCATCTCTTAACGTCCTTACATCTTGGATACCTGAAATGTTCTAACATTATAGCTGTGGCAGTCATTCACATACTTTAAGTCTTCATGCAAATATCCCGGAAGTAAATTATTCCTAATTTTGTAAATGAAAACCAAGACATCAAAACATATTTTATCACCCACAGATAATAATTCTCAAGTTTTTACCATATTTTTAATCGGCGTATAAGGATTAGATAAGGATTCAATATTGGTCTCATTGCTCTATTACATATTTTTGAATCTCATTTATTTTATAATTTTGTAGATTAAACAAAATAGTAGAACAAAACTGCAGATGTGGCGACGCAATACTGTTGAAAAGAAGTAATTTCGCGAAAATATACAATTTTCTACCAGTTCTTGATATAAATAGATTTTTTGAGGTAAATGATATCAAATAATTCATTTAGTTCGATAACGAGAAAGTAGAAGTTACAAATTAAAAGCAAAATTAAAGCTATAAATTTAAAATAAATCTCTCGAAAAGATTATTTACGTAACGGAACAAGTTCCTGAGAAAAAAAACTCTAGTTATAATTCAGAATTTCTTTTATGTTGTGCTTTTCATTAAGACACTCTAAGGAAATTCTATATTTTAACCAAAATGGTATAAACAGTAAAAGATTCTGTGATAGGATGTGACACATGCTTATCTGTTAATTTTCGTCCTGTGTGAATTTAGATGACTTATATATTGATTTTGTATTGTTTTCATTTTTGTCGAGTTTCAAATGATTGTAAAATTTTTACTTTGACTATTAGGTATTACGAATTATCTTTTATGTAATATACTTTCTGGTCTTTCCTCTTACAGTCTTGTTTTATGTCTCACGAAAGCCTTTGTCTCCCAATAGTTATAAAAGATTGGATTTGGTAGTAAATGAAATTTAAATTTCAAGTATATGAAAGAACTTTAATTCAAAAGCAAAATCTAAAACAATAATAAGCCTCAAAATGAGAGTGACTTCAAAATCAATAATGAGGCAGGTCAACAATCTAATAGACCAAAGAAAACGTTGAAAATTCATGAACTATATCATTTGTTATAAAACTTTCATATTGGGGATATTTTCTAATTATGAATTTTTGATTTATATGTTCTTTTGTGTTCCAAGTAACTCTTTTTAGTATTCTCAGCTTATCGGAATCTATCAAAAATGAAAATATTTTGATTATACATTTCAATAAAAACTGACTAGATAATTGTTAAGGATTAGACTGGCCTGCTGAAGCATTTCATGTGCTTTATACATAAACAAACTAATTTAATCTCGAGTGAGAACGGTCATCAAGTTACTTAGATTTCTGTGTTGTCAAATTCAGGAACACAACGTCAATTTACGATGCCAAGTACATTAGCATCTAAATGAAAATTTTCCCAAAACGTTGAATAAATCTTTCAATTCTGCTATAGAGAATTAATTTGCATCTTGAAACCACTCGATTTGTTGTTATCTGTTCATCTGATTTATGTTTTGTGTGGTCACCTCTACGAATAATAATTGTTTTGTATAATTATTCCGTTTTTTCATCCAACGTCGACTGGTTAAATCCAAATGGGAAATTCGATAATCATCTTTTAAATAAGTTGTTGATGCTAATGTCATTAAACTTTTACGATACTTTTGGTCTTTCGAGATAAAATCGGTAAAATGACGAGAGTTGAAGTTCAAATGTAGGCGATTTTATGTGGTAGATGTTAACTTGAAACTTTGTATTTCCAATGGTATATTATCAGTCATGGGTGGTTCGAAAATCATCAGAACGTAATGAAGATCCAAAACAAAATCAAGATAAAATATTTAAATTTGTTATTTAGATTTCTTATGCTAGTTAGTGACTAAATCCGTGTTTTACAAGTTATAAAAGCTATAATATTGTTGAACAATATAATTTTATTTCGCCTTTGAATGATGACATTAAAATCTAAACAGTTAGTTTTCAGACAATCTGGAGAAAGTCAAGAGTCTAACGGCTTTGGTTCATGATATTATAACTATTTTAATATATGTATAGAAAAATATGTTTACAACCAGGCTATAAATAACTCAAAACACAATTGATAATTTTTATTCGGTATTTACTACCTGAATGTAAAATTCATAAAATACTGCACTATAGTAGTATTTTGTCTTTGTTAGGATGAGTTGAAATAATATTATGTCAATTCTCACCTTAGTAACAACTTGATGTAGAAATGAGATACCAGTTGCCCAAAAACATGGAGATTGAAATTTTTTATGTATTTTCATGTTGCGAGTCTCTCCATTTTGAAATTTCTCATGAATAATGATGCAAACTTGTTATCGGAATTTCAAACATCTGAGAATGAAACATTTTCAATCATAACAAGTAGGTATGAACTGAAAATAAAACTTCAACTCATATTTTCTATTAGATAATTTGAATTGAATAATAAAAGTTTTCACTTGATCAAATATTATATAACATCCGAAAGAATAAGTTTCGTTCATTTCAATTATCGGAAGTCAAAGTACAGTTCAAACCTAAGTATGAAATATGTAGAATATAATTAAAATTACAAATAAATAATATTATAACCTGTAAGTGTATTTAATATCATTAACCGAACAATAATTTTGTTTCGATTCGATTTACTTTTATTGAGATTTTTATAATTATTTGAATTTTAAAATTAATTAATAATTTTGGGAGCTAATTGCACTAGTATTGTCAAGAAGCTAGGCAAAATACGAAAATATCTACCTGCGTTATCGAGAATGAAGCTGCAAAATGGAGTTGAACTATGTTATATACAATAAAAATACAATATAGTGATACAATTGAAAATGACGTAGAGGAGATTTATTAAAAATTGCTATATAGCCGTCTTTGAAACAAAAAGGCTTATTCTAGGTAATAAGATGAAGCAAGCCGGTCTCCGTGGTTTAGTCAGAAGAACACCCGACTATGGTGCGGTAGAACTCGGGTTCGAGTCCCGCTGAAGGCATGGGTGTTTGTGTTTGCTAATGATTTGAGTAGTTTAAATAATGATATATGCTGGGTAATGTACATTGCTTACAAGCCTAATAGCCGTTCGGAACCGGCGTTAAACTGTAGGTACACTGAATTAAAAAAAAAAGATGAAGCATAAATTTTCAGTTATGAAATGATAATTTGTCTGTAGTTACCTATTATATTATACTCCCTGTTTCATTTTCACTTTGAAATGTAGGAAATAAATTGTCTCAGTATATGTCGAAAGAGGTATTTTCATGTCAAATACTCGAAAATGACAGATGATGGTTTCCAATCAACAAAAAAACAAATTTCTTTTCAATAGTTAATAGTCGTGAGTTTGATTTAAGTGAATGTTTTTCTCTAAAAATAACTGATAAATAAACGTTTTCTCTTTCTAGTACTAAGTAATGCAAAGTTTGATATTAACTATGTAGCGATAAATTCGAATGAAACAATATTTTAACATTTGAAAGACGTTCTTAATATTATATACTTATTTTGTTACTATAGGTATCAATTGCCAAAATTTTAGGTATATAAGATAATCACTATACCAAAAGAGTCTAACTATTCATCATTTTACCCTAGATTTTATTTGGAGTTGAATATTATTTTTCTATATTGAACGAATCTTGTTGAGTACAATGTTAAATGTTTCAGTTCTAGGCAGTTCTCAATTCCCTATTCATACAAATTTGACTGACTTATTTGAAATAGAAGTACATATATAGTGGAGATCTTTTTGCCTGGAAAAGCATAATTGGGATGGAAATAAATTGTAGGCACGTTGTAAGCAAATGTAAACCGCAGTTCAACCCTTATAACCTCGGTACGAATGTTGAATATTTATCACTTTCCTAAGCGACCTACATATCCCCAACTGGCTGCTGGAAAAATCAAAAAATCAAATTCTATTAACCCAGAATATGTTAACAAGATTCATTTATCAACAGCAATTTGAATAGAAATTTCTATATCATTCTGCGTTGGACCAAAAATGTTTCTTGAAGTAAACGCGAACTTATCATGTAGAAAATTGATATATGGTTAAAAATAGTGAAAATGGAGTTACGGATGACACTAAAATAATATTAAATTGAAAGAACATCGCATAAGAGCAAGGATATTTTTGAACAAATATTTCAGCGTTTTAGGTTATCGAGTTGTGATAATTTGTCTAATAATAGATATGATAAGATTATGAGTTACTATGCACTTTTATGTAGCATGCCCAAATATTGAAGCAACAGTTTTTTATTCAGCATTCTGCAGATATCTATCAAAATGCCAAAAATTTTGTCATGAAAACAGTGATTTCGCAGTTTTCAAATTGCATCGTCAAGCCTCAGTATGTACATAAGTCTTGCTGGATGTGTTCAAAATTCCTTCACTTCTCATAATATTTCTGGTAAGAAATCGACACCATTATTCGCATTATTGGACTGGCTAGTTCCTTCAAATCATAAGAATTACTTTGTTCCTGTTCTTTCACAACTCAAATATTCGTCATCCTGATATATACCAGAGGTTTGCAGATGCGTTGTAAATATGCAGTGTCGATAATATTTTCGATTTTTCTCGACACACAAGGCCTGTACAGATCGTAGGATTGAAGATCAGTCCAGAGTTCTGTTTAAAGTCTGATAAATTTTCTAGAAAGATATAAATTTCAAGTTTATCTACTACAATGGAGAGTATCTTAAAATATTTATTATCCAGAGTTCGGTTTTTTCTCAAATATTTCCCTGTAAATGAAATTATAAGTACGAAATGAGAGAGAAAATTGACAAAAATATACTTCAACTGTTGAACCTGAAATGAATACAGATATATTGTTGTATAATTAGTACATAACTCCATCCCAAAGTTAATTTCTAGTTTTACTTAGAACTTTTAAAATTATAGCTAGGTTGTAGCTAAAACTTTCAGGTACAACATATAATGTGTGGGTGAGTTTAAATGATATAAACCTTAAAATAACTTACGATTTTTGTCATTCTACATGCAGCTATGTGAATAACTCTTCAAAAAAAGTAAAATCCAGTGTTTCGTGAAGCAAATATACTGGGTTCGAATCTAGGCAAAGTATGGACATGTGCACGTGTCTATGAGTTTGATTGTTGAATAATGATTCTATTGTTGACAATATACTAACTAACAAGCAGCAATGGCCGTTTGGTTGCTAGTTGCTAGTTAGTTGCATAGTGGTTGCTAAATCGAAAAACAAAGGAATTAAAGAATGTTATTATTGACTGAGTTAGAATTTTTGGTTGTGGACAACTGGATAGGAAAAAATTATATTTGCCCTTTGCGTGGTGGTAAACCATAATTGAGGGGTTTTCTAATGATTTTCGCAGTTGAATAGTTAAAAAACGAGAATTATATTTGAAGTTTAATGTAAGTGAATTGGCCTGTTTGATATTCTCCTTGGATCTCATCAAAATAGTTATGAGATATGTTCTCCTGTTAAATGAGCTATGTCCTGCTCGAACCCTAGATTTAAATTATTTTCAATTCATTGTATGGAATTATACGAAGATAGGTGTGAACACTTCTGAAGTGGTGAATAGAAAATTTTGTTAGAATACTCGTAGTACAGAGCAAAACTGTTACTTAATGAAATTTATATTCGAACAATGTTCACCGAAGTGAAGTGAAGTTATCAATCAACATTAAATTCAAAGGTGTTAGTAACTTTTTATTAAGAATACGAGTTATCTCATTCCATCGCCATGTTTCGGATCTTAAAATATCCCGTAGTTTTATTCGTTTCAAAGATTAATACGAATAAACTTAGTTCGGTACCTACTTATATCTCCTAATCCTTGTTTTACGTCCAAACTCGCGACAGGCAACTCTGAAAACTCAGATTTTATTTTTACATACTCCCAAAGTGAAACTACCATAATAATCGCAGTTATTTCGAAGAGAAATAACATTTTTATAGTTTGTTTTACGATTCCGCGTACCAGTTGAAATATTTAGTGTTGTTCTTTGGCCATAATCTCCCCATCGCGACATAGGAGGAAAATTGGTTTTTTATTGACGATTCAATTTGGCTGGCAATCAAGAACGGACTTGCATGTGGCACACGTTGGAGTTTTACGATGTACCGCGTTTTTAGGTACCGGAAACTATTAAATGTTCGGGACGTAGGAGCATGCATTGACAACGAGTCCGATATCTGATTCGTATACGATGGATGAGTGGAGAAACGTGGACGTCGTCGTAAATTTCCCACGATGCTCCAGGAGTTCATTAAATTGCGCTGAAGGCAAGAAATGTGGAAAGTTTGGAAGTCCAGACGGGAACAATATGTCTCAGTGTATCGTGAAGAAAATATCTGTTGTTTTATCATCTCTCACGTCGTTTATCATCTGATTCGCAGAGAGGTTGTCTTAGATAATACAGCGATTCTGACAAATTCTTTTGTAGTTCAGGTCATTACGCAATGAGAGTTCTGAAGTTGACAATATTTTTTCAAATTTACGTTTCAACAACGGCCATCGTCCCTTAGCTTAGTCATTTTTACGAACTTTCCAGTAGAGAGGTCAACCTTATTGGCGCACTGTTAGTACTTCTCGAATTACGAGAACTCTTAAACATTAAAGTGTCAAAAACCCAAATTTTCCCCTTGATTATTGTTGTAAGCTAAGGGACGTTATATCTATATTATAAAAATGAATTGCAAAATGTATTGGTAAGCGCATAACTCAACTACACCTGTACCAATTATGCCATTTCTTTTTTAAACCGTTCGTTGAAGTCCAAGAATGGTTTTTACGGTAAGCAAAATTTAAAAATTTCCAGGAAAACCTTAAAAACAGCCCATTTCCTTTTCTCATACAAACGTTTTCTAACTAAAATGTAGAGTCAACGGCTGGACCGATTGCACTACTTTTTTTGTTGTGTTTGTTATTGTCAGGAGAAAAAATTTAAAAATTGCGAGTATATTTAGAAAATTTGAGAACACGTAATTGATAATATAAGTAAGAAATAATTATTAATTCTCGAAGAGAGGATATTAAAAAACTGAATAACTTATCACATATTTCGGTTAGTTCAGAGCTATCCCGACTAATATTAAAATTTCCATTCAATATAAAATTTTGGTAAGTTTAAATAGACTAAAATACACGTTACTAACATAGCACGTGGTATATTTGGTTATAAAGAAGAACACATAGTTTTCTTCAATTTACAGTTGAAATTTCGTTTTCAAAAATGATAGCTATTAGATGTACGAACTTAAGTCGCAGAACTCCGGATGCAGCAATTCAAAGATATAAAAAAGCAAGTCAAACTGACGAGCAACTCGAAGCTCGGAATGAAGTTGAACGGAATCGATGGAATCGAAATTAACAATATAAAACGGTAGCGTTCAACTCCTATCGACCTGCATTTAATTATAACGTTGAAATAGATTACAGTTCAATGCAAATCGTTGCTATTGGACCAATGTACGTTGTGTGTCAATATTGCAAGACAAAGTTTAATTGTTATTGATGAGAAAATACTACCATTGATGCGACATAATATTTCGAGAAGAGTCAATTCAAATAGACGCTATTGGTACAGCCACCAAAGCCACTCTATTCATTGGTTTCGAGAATGGACTAAATTCTGAACATTTTTGGACTTATATCCAGCGAATATCTCATATAATTAATGATGAGATAAATGGGACGAGTACTTGATACGAAATTAGGAACATGCCGTTCTACTATAGAATAGACGACAGGTTAATAACTTTCGATACATCAAACGTGTTAATAAAGCAATTTTCTGATAATTCGACTGATTTTAAATAACATGAAGTATTGCAAAACCTTCTAAGTGAGTAAGTTCCTGGCTCCACACGGGATAAATATTAAAAACAAGATAATGTAGCACAAATAGTAGAACATGTCGTTCCAGCTTTTGAAAAATATTCAGAGAAAAATAAATGAGCATACAATGTTCGACGGGTCAGCTAGTTTAATATACAAATGCAGAGTTAATAAAAAATGCATGTGATGAACGAAATATAAACGAAATAAATTAAATTATGCATACAATATGATATTAACATAATGAATATCATTAATGTTGTTATCATATTAACAATATGATAACAACATATATTTTGTGCAAGCAATTACACTAAGAAATAAAAAACTGGATATTGGCAAGTGATTTAGACTGCAATATGCAGGATACGGAAATTACTGAAATTGATCCTGATATAATTAAAATCAAAATTTATACATTGATTTGGGATTGGGTAATGATAAGAATATCATGTTCATTGGAAATCAGATTTTGTAATATTTTTGGAAAAATTCAGATATACTACTAGTATGTGAACATATACTTCAGATATTTTCATTGGTATTAATTTCCTGACAGAATTCCCAACATGTTCTGTAAGAAATACGTCACATCTGGACCCAGTGAAATGTTTCAAACAAATAAAGTTGAGTACTCTCATGTCATAAACCTTAAATGCATTAAAAATTATCAACTAACTCATTATGATTGGAAAAACAGTAGATCCTGACACTTATTTGCATCTTGACGAAGAAGAAAAAAAATTAATTTTGTGACGCGTTTATCAAAATTTTTCGAGAATATTCTGGTCAAGTTGAACTTTTTTGGCAAAATACGATCAACGATAATTGGACAACAATCTATTCGATCTTTTTAATCATTATGACTCAAAGAGACTTGCTTGTAGGGTAGACTGGGTACGGTTGAAACGGTGGACGGTTGAAACAAACCACCAAATATCTCGAGAACAGTGCGAGATAGCTGAGTATTGCGTCGATCTTTGTTCAGTGTGCTTGTCTACAAGAGGCCCCATTGTGTTTTCTGACGGAAAAGTAGGTATTTCTCTACTTACATTTTGAAATTATTAAGATATTGTTTTAAGTTATAATATTGAAAATTTTTTCCGTTTTTATAGAAGCTTGCAAAATATCTCAGTATGATTAGTTTTTATTTAAATTTATTTTCATTCTTACTGAGTTCCGATTTATATCAAGACGTGGGTTGGGGACAGTTGAAATATTATTTGTGGGTACGGTTGAAACAGTTTATTTATTTATTTTCTTGTTTCTTAGATACCAAGAGCACGCCAAAGAAAGACTATGAAAGGTTGTGTAAATCTACAATTTACACAGGCATACCTGAAAAATAAAAGATAAACAGGGAATATGAAATCAGATTAAAACTAAGCAAAGCTAACCAAGTTAAGAAAATATTAGATCGAGAGAACACTAAAAGAAATATAAACAAAAAAAAATTTTCAGAAGAATACCCCAACAAGAATCGTCATCAGAAGAAGAGGAGTGCTACTGTGTTTGTACGTCAGCATATTCAGAAAGCCGACCGGGGGAAAAATAGATGCAATGTATAATATGCAAAATGTGGGCGCATGAAGAGTACACAAAAGCCTTAGATATGCTTGCCACAATTGTGACCTCGAATAATTACATAAGACTTGAATATTTAAAAAAAAATTGTGAAGTTCATCTGTGCGGTTACGATTCCTAAAATATTATGAAATGTATAAAAAAAACAAGATAAATGATTTTATGTAGTTCCATTTGCTTGTGTTTCAAATGACCCCAGGCACTGTTTCAACCGACCCCGGCATGGGGAAGGTTGAAACAAATAACTGTTTTTTTTTCAAATGTGATTATAAACAGAACGTACCATTCAGTGATCTCGAATTATATTGCCGACTAATAGACAGATATAAGGTCTTTCAACTAATATATTTTTGTCATCGCTAACTTCAAAAATCTCGGTGCTATGCACGAAAAACGCTAAAATATTTCAACCGTACCCAGTCTACCCTACATATATTTCTTGTTGAAATCAAAGGAAGTTTACACCAACATACGCATCCTTGATTTTTCTCAATGGTAGTGGGTTTGATTTCCTTCGTGTTCTTGGGCCGTTCGGGATGAATTCGGGACTGTATGTGCAACTTTCGAACAAGTACACAGTACTTATGAAAGAAACTGGCATTCATTAGAAAGCCCAGAAATAAAAGAAATGTTGGTACAATTATTTTATTTGATATGATATTTTTGATTTTCAAATTTATCTTTCTATTCATCGTGATCACATTTGTACACATCCATTCCCAGAACGTTATGATTATTTGTTATTTTCATAACAAATAATAAAATGGTTCTATTAGGCAGCGAAATTTGATGACTTTTACGACGTAATTTCTTCTCCAGTTTTCAATTCTGTCTGGTATGTTTTAACGATTTTTCCATATTAATTTCAGGACTTCCTGAAACCGTACACCAGCCCTATCTACTATTTACGGATGACACCTATGCACATCTCTTCCCATATTAAATTCATCCGGATTTAAAACCAAGAGGAAGTCATTCAAACTTCATAAAACGATTCATCTCAACTTTCACGTATCATATTTGAAGTAGCGGTAAAATATATTCAGCCTGAAAATAATTTACTAGACGGCACGAGATTGGATGAATATTATTCCACAGATATAATTGGGGCGATGAAATTGTATACCGCACCAGGATGGTATTTTAAATTTATTTCAGTATATATATTTGAGGAGAAAAATGAGCATGCTGGTCTGATGTTCAACATTATATTAGTCTGGGAGCCTGTTAACAATTTGTGCTGGCTTACTGAGGCACCACGAATACATCTTTTGTCATATCTGAAAATAAATATACCAATTTTGTTGAAAGGTTAACTTTTGTTATTTTTTCATCGTTTTAGAGTCATTTTGGAGGTAAAACAAAATTTCTCTAAAAAAAAGGAATCTTCAAATCCATTGTGAAAGTTTCACGAATTTTTGAAATGTTATTGTTCAACAAAAAAATGATTATTATTGAAAAAGAGAAATTTGAAGAAAAACAGCATATAAAATGTTGAAGTTTTCTGAGAGTATTGGCTAAAATGCAAAGATAGTTTTTTGACAAACAGTGTTAATAAAGTGTTAAATTCATATTTAATGAAATAATAATTAAAATAATAATAAATTAATAATTTTATAAAAAAATATATATGTTTCAATTAAATTGCAATAAAACAACGATAGATCATTCGATTGACATGAATTTTTTTTAAATATGATTTCTGGCATATGACCGCCACGGCTGGCTCAGATGTAGTCCAAGCTGGACGTCCAATTTTCGATGTTATTTTCCAACATTTGTGGCCGTATATCGGCAATAACACGGCGAATATTGTCTTCCAAATGGTCAATCGTTTGTGGCTTATCCACATAGACCAATGACTTTACATAGCCCCACAGAAAGTAGTCTAGCGGTGTTAAATCACAAGATCTTGGAGGCCAATTCACAGGTCCAAAACGTGAAATTAGGCGGTCACCAAACGTGTCTTTCAATAAATCGATTGTGGCACGAGCTGTGTGACAATCAGCGACTGTAACGTTCTGGCCATCATCGTTTTGGAAGACGTACTGACCAATGATTCCACCAGCCCATAAATCGCACCAAACAGTCAGTTTTTCTGGATGTAACGGTGTTTTGACATACACTTGAGGATTATCTTCACTCCAAATGCAGGCAGTTTTGTTTGTTGACGTAGCCATTCAACCAGAAGTGCGCTCCATCGCTAAACAAAATTCGCTTATGAAAATCGGGAATAACGGCAATGTCGTTTTGGGCCCATTCGACGAATCTACGCCTTGCTTGATGGTCGTTTGGCTTCAATTCTTGCACGAGTTGGATTTTGTAAGTACGCAAACCAAGATCCTTCCGCAAAATCCTTCATTAAGTGGATGGACACAGATCCAATTCCTGTGCTCGATGACGGATGGACTCATTCGGGTCTTCCTCAATGCTACGCTCTACAGTAGCAATAGCTTGTTCTGTACGCACCGTACGGCATCTCTGGGGATGCGAGTTATCAATAAGAGTAAACGTGGTGCGAAAACGTTTTGTTATTATATATAAATATAAATATTTATCATATTATATATAAAATTGTTAATCGAATTAACTGCTCTGATGGACGATTTTGTCGACGATAAAATGGACGTAGTGCGCGATACGTATTCCGCACAGAACCATGATGAATTCATGATGAATTGCCAAACCAAACTGAGAATAAATCACTTCTCAGCTGTTAAATCGGTCGCCATCTTCAACAGTAATGCCAACTTAAAGTTCTATACCTCTAAAAAACACCCTTCATAAAACAGGGTTGTTATACACAATAATTACATATTTCAATTTTTCTTATAATTCCTGACATCATTCTTCAAGTTGATTTTGAAGTCAACATTTCATTGTTGAAAATAAATCTTCTGTTCTGCAGGTTCAAACAGTTAACTACTTCATGAAAGTTTCAATATATTTTGTTGAATCTCAGATTGAATTGTTTGAAGCACTTCGAAATTATCTCATAAAACGATCTGAACAGATATTGTGTGAAAGTTTTTCTGAGAATTATTGAGGTTATTTCCAACTTCGACAACTACACTTCCCCATCGTCATAAGGTTTCACCCATCCCATCAAGTCTGTACATTTAAAAGTCCATTTTACTAACTAGTTTCAGACAAACTACACTTGGGGTAGACCAGCATTATACAGAAACGATATATGGAACCCTTAGGGTGTACTTCGGAGATATTCGTTTTTGTTAGAAAGCGAGAAGCTTTCTCAGTTTATTTGTTCTGTATATCTGATGTCTTCAGTAGTACATTCCAACATATAGATTTGAATTAGTTATCATTGAATGTAAGCAGCTTGTGAGATATATGAATATAATAGTGCTCATTGAGAAAAATATGAGAATATTTAATTTATAGGAGGTTTCTGGGAATGAAACTTATTTTCACCTAAAAGAAGATATGTGTTCTGAATTTTCAATCGATCGATTTGAGGGTCACACTCAACAAGTAGGTACTTAGTCCATATTGTGCATTAGAGAAATGAAACAATTTACCTGAATAGGCTCATTCGAAATGAGACAGAGGGTTTATGTTCAGGTCTCGACGAGGCTTTCAATACGTTTTTTGCTAAGGAACCATCGATCTCTTAATGAATGGAAACATCAGATTATCACACTCAAATAATAGTACTTACATACTCGTAAAATAGATTATATTTCTGGTTATCTGTGCTTCTATATTTATTTATTTATTTATTTAATTCATTTAACCAAATGGAAAAACATACAGGCTAAGCCCATTAACAGTATTCACTGAATTAAAATAATATAACATATCCTTAAAAGATAAACATAGAAGTAGAATTTTAAATTTTTGCAAATTAAAAAAAATAACAAATATCAACAAATATTGAAAGAAACAGTTCAAATTTAATAGTAATTCAACTTTCATAGGTCATGAATTTGGCTCTAAGGCAACGTTTTAGCGCAGGGAGTGAGCAGTTAAATAAGTCCACTCCGCTATACGAAGACTTATGTGCAGCAAGCACTCTGCAGAGTGAAGAGTTTTGGGCAGCATCTGTTCTTCTAAATGAATTATAAAAAGATCATAACTTCTAAGCCTCAAGTCAGGTATTTTAAAAGTAATATTCTGCAGAATGCCAGCCACGCACAAAACTCCGTGCAACAGCTTATATAAAAAGATAACATTAGCAATCACTTGACGGTGCATCAGAGACAATATTCCAAAATCCTTGCGATTGAAGTTATAATTGTGATTTTCAATTGTAATATTGTTTCTGTAGGCCAAAAATCTAAGGAACTTGTTTTGAACACTCTCCAGTCTTCCAGTTAGCACGCATGCTGAGGTGCCCAGACCACGGAGGCAAAATTGACCCTGCTGAATACAAATGTATAATACAGTGACAAAAACGTTCTATTGCTCTCAAATGATCTACAATGGCGAAATATAAATCCCAGCGTTCTATTACAACTATTCACTACATATTCAACATGCTTGTCAAATAGAAGTTTACTGTCTAAATAAACACCTAAATCCTTGATCCAGTCAACCTCAGTTAACAGCTGCGCATCAACACAATAGAGGACCCTAAAAACTGTCGATTTCAACCGAAATTTACCTTACGGTATTTAGCAAAATTTAAAAAAGAAAATTGTCTTTACAATATATATGTTTATATTTGTTTATCACAAGGAAGTCCGATTTTTTTTTTGCTGGCTGCTCCATTTCATCATTCTTCAGTTGAGGATTGTAGCATGATCCAGAGTTAGTTCTCAAGATAGGAAAATGATTAAAGTACACTAAACTTTCATATAGAGCCTATGAATACATAAATGCCAACTGACTGCTCTCACAACGCCAAGTGGTATATTGTAGTATTCTCAAAATTTTCGAAAAGTTTTGCTGCTTAATTATCCCGTTAACTTCGGGTCAAGTGTCCTGAAATTAAAGAAATATTCAAATTTGCCGCGCTTTATGCCACATGATAACTAAGTTATTTTTCCACCTATTAACTTGTGGTCAATATTTGGGTTTAACAAGACATACATGCCATACAGCAAGTGAAATAATTAAATTATTGCATGAGACATTTTCGGTGATCAGAATTGTCCACCTAGATCATGTGATTTAACACGATTAGATTTCTCTTTATTAGGGGTTATTTGAAATAACAGCTCTATGCCAAGAAGCCCACAAACACTTGTACATTGAAGGAGGAAATTCAATGCTGCATCAACTTAAATTCGCTAACATTCATGCAGAATGATAATGGAAAATTTCGACAAAAGAATTCATATGTGTGTGCAAAGCCGTGTAGATCATTTGCCCAATGAGTTATTGCGTAAAACACCTTATCTTATGTATCTTATGATTCAATAAAACACTTGCAATCAAAGTACTGAAAACTGTGTTTTCTTTTCGATTAAAATCTTGCGTTAGTTTTGAAACACCTTTATCAGCAAGAGAATATCTTAGAAATTTAGGCTCAACACTGGAGGTGCGGGTCGAAGAAATGATGCCCTGTCTAAAATACTGGGAAACCTTCGATACAAATCACCTTCTTCCTGAAATTCATTGAAAAACCAATATTCTTTGTCAGTGCAGCTAAGATAAATCTGTTGTTTTCATTATTCACGCTTCCGATGCAGAAAAACATCGAGTTTCAAGTTGCATCAGGGTTACCTGTAACGCTGTTCCATTCAAGACGGTCCATAAAACACGATTCGATTCCACCAGCACGGAAATCGAAACCTCCGACCTCGGAGGATATGTGGAGACAGATAGCAACGATATGCATGAATTTGCATGCCAACGCTAGGGGATATATATGAACCTGCGACCCGTCCCCGGCATGGATGTAGCGAACGGTGTTAGGAAATTGAAATTTTGACAAGTGTATTTATCTTGTTGCGGCTGGGACTCGCCAAGAGATAGCCCATGCAGCCGCTAGGGGGTGCATACATCTCGTTGCTACCTACATTACGTCACTTTCATCTATTGATGTTTGGGATGTAGTTGAACAGAATTACTACTTTATTTCACTGAATATATATTTTCGTTTGGGATAATTTGTGATATAAGCGAGCCACAATTTATATTTACGAAAAAATATTTCAAGTAGGATCATAAAGATATTTTCTGGACTACAATTATAATTCGTTCGAAAGAAATGGAAAAAAGTTTATTCTGAAGTCCTCCATGAAGGAAATACGCAGAGAGTTTTTCTTTATTCTCTACGATTTTGTGTACGTAGATGTTACATTATTGCAAGCCTAATTGACAAATATATCTTGGATAAGTCTTCTGATCTTTAGTTGAGTTTTAATTGTTTCGAACAAAATTTTTAAGATCGTCCAAGTGGAGGCTAGAATTTCTCCTTCACATTGGCGTTTTAAATGGAGTTATTTTTATAATTGGGCAACGTTCAGCACTGAGCTGTCTGGCATTCTTTAGAGTTTTATCCATTAGCTTAGATTTTTCATTCGGATTCTTGGCTTTTCTACTCATTGTGTCTATGCGTGGTGTCTAAACATGCGGAAAAACACGAAGACGTTATTTCTTGATCTGTTTTGAGATTATTCTGTTTAACTATAATAATTGAACAAATACCTCTTATTCGAAAAGACAAAGCAACCAAAATGCCTTTTTCAACAATGCAAACTCACTTTTGCACTCTAGTTAAATTTGCCATCCAAAGTTTTCTAGTTCTGGGTCGAATTAATAAAACTTTGCCACTAAGTTTTTTCATTCTGCAAGATAACAGCAGCTTCTTTTTCTAGCTATTTTACAAACAGGTTACGCAGAATGTCAGGAGGCAAAATCGTTAGTATTCTTTCTCAGTGCCAGGTTATATCGAATACGATTGAAATCCTTGACTGACGTTAGGGCCGGCTCACTTTGCCTTCTATTTTCAACACAGATTTAAAAAAGATCCCTACTGTGTGCAAAAATGTAACCACAAGTTTGAGTTAGGATTTTTGAGAAACTTCTTCAAAATATTCATGAATTTGTGGATGTTGAAAATATTTGTGGATGTTGATATTCGTTGTAAATGTAGAAAAATGAGTAAATTTTCACTATAACGCATTCGAAGTCAACAGGAAGACAATAAGCGTCAGTTTTGTTCGCGTCTTGGACTATGTGAGCTAGGTATACAATTCCAACAAGCTGTCTGCTAAAGAATTTGTGCAATTTTTAATGAATTCAATTCGGGAAAAATATAGTTCGAATTATCTTTACATCTCTTTGCAAAAGTGGGACTATATCAACCTCACTGGGGACACCAGACAGACTGACTGAATGTCACGTTATATATGCGGCAATAATTGTAAGGTGATTTATGCTTGAAGGTGCACATCACATTTCAGTTTAATTTTTCGGGATATTTTAACAGCAACACTCAGTATCGCTGGATTGATCGAGATGGAATAAAATCATCAGAATAACAAATATTCCCAGCATAGGGACAGGAGTAACTTCTAGCAAATATGCACGTAACGCGCTGTATAAATATTGAAATACTTGTCTTGAATCATATCAAGCATATTCGTCAACAACTCACCTTCGAAATCTCCAATTTATTCCAAAATTCAAATTTACTTTTCGTTAGATCTCCGTATGAAAATAACTGAAACTAATTAAAGAAATTCGATATATACTTGGATGTTTTAAGAACAAAACTTCACTACATTTCCTTTCTTTAATTATTTAAAAGTGTTGGCGTTTACTCGATGTAAATTCATTATAATTGAATCTACATTCTACATATATTGTGTAAAATTTTGAAATTCGTTAATAAATGATTAGCATAATTCGAATTACGTTTATTATGCGCGAAGCTATATTTATGTTCCTGTATTCTAGTACCGAAATTTCTACTAGTTTTACCTATATATACACCAGGACATGTTCCACAATTCAATTGGTACACACCTGATTCGTCTTCTGTTTTAATTTTGTTTTTATTGTTCTTAATGTGTCTCGATGAATTATTGTTAGTTTTAAATGCAATATTGAAATTATGTTTTTTTAAAAAGTTTTTGACTTTTTGACTGACGGTTCCAAAGTATGTTAAACTATTATATTTACGATTTCTATACGACTGATAAGGAAATATAAATCGCAGAGCTTTCCAATAGAGTTTTTTGTGAAGAATTTTTGACACTAGTTCGTTTTTATAGTTATTATTAACCGCAATCTGTTTAATGATGCGGTTCTTTATTAAAGTTTTCTTCTGATAAAGGTTTTGATCAACCTTTCTTTAATCAAGACAAATGTCACAAAAATTCTTAATTTGTAAAATTAAGTGAACTCTGAGTAATAATAACGTGTTATATATCAAAGACATATGAAACATAAAGTCTGACGTGAAATGGAGTACTAGAAACATTATGAAAAATAAAGCAAAATGATGGAGAAAATGTCACTAAAATTCTTAATTTGTAAAATTAAGTGAACTCTAAGTAATAATTACGTGTTATATATCAAAGACATATGAAACATAAAGTCTGGCGTGAAATGGAGTACTAGAAACATATATGAAAAATAAAGCAAAATGATGGAGAAAATGTCACGTACTCAAATTGCTTGCCATTTATACTTCCTAATCATCTGGTCGAAGTTTAATTACTCAAAATACGAAAACTCGCCAGTATAGCATTCAAGTGAGACATAAACTCGCATTGCCGTTATTGTAAGTGAAACAGCAATAAATAACTTAGCGTTTTATTAATACAAATAAATCAAGCAAGAACAGCCGCTTATATTATAGTTGCGTTACTCTGCTCACGTGAAATTTCAATTAAAATTTACTCAAACCAACCGCTGGCTCTGCCTCTGAATTGGTTCTAATTTTCACGCGAGGTTTCTTGCCGATTTTGCCGCCTCGAGAATTCCGGTTTTCATTTTCCATGCATTCACGTCACTTCAATGGTGATGTGTTCAAGATGAACACGTAGGCGGCTAAGGAACGCTCTCTTCACTCTGAAATACAAAACTTAGAATCTTCTATTCGAGACATACACAATAAAAATGGAAAATAAAACATTTATTCATATTAGCATGGAAGTTCCATTTATACTTGAGAAAATAATTTTAGAATATAAAATCTCTATCTCACTGAGTACCAGAGAGACTGCTGCTTCACTTCAATAGAGAAAGCTCAGTTATTTAATCATTTAAAATATATGCCACACAGGTTAATTTAAACAAATATAAGGTAAAACTAAACGTATAATAAAAGTATGTTAAATGGTACAAGTGTTGATATAAATGATGAATATAAATGAAACAAGAGAAATATTTAAATACAAGATACAGATATATACAAATGAAGAGAAAACAAAAAAGTGAATAAAAAACAACACTACTTTATGTAATTTTAATAAAACTAAGTAGTTTTTCGATTTTCACTATCATTAATTCAGAACATGACAATATCGTTTCGACAACACAGTGGCTTCATCAGATGTTGATGATAAACTGTCAGTTTAAATTGCAATTTTATCATCAACATCTGATGAAGCCACTGTGTTGTCAAAACGATATTGTCATGTTTTGAAATGATTATAGAGAAAATCGAAAAACTGCTCAGGTTTATTTGAATTATGTATTTAGATTTTCATCAAGTATCGGCCCAATCGATTAAAGACAACTTTGTGTACCTAAAGGGCCTTAAGGTAGCATCATGTTGGATACTAGGAATCGAAATGTTGGGCAGATGATATCCACTTGTCTGTTACACATATTAAACAGGCTAAGCATCGAAGAGAATTTCAAAGCATTGATGCAAAAATGATGAAAAAAAGTTCTCTTTCTACTATAGTTATACACGAGGTATGTAAAAGTTTATTTGCTTATGTCTCTTATCTCCAAATTCGAACAACCGATAATAAAATTCACATGTTTCAAAATTATGACGGAGGAGCCCAAGACGGCCAGACCTTCGTAGTTCTATAAAAGCTGAAAGTTTCCCTGCGCATGTTCCCAACATACGTGAGAAAGACCACCGACTGTAGAGTTTGGGTTGTAGTTACTTGTGCGGGTAAGTTACAGGTAGTTAAGTTGTATAAATTCGTCTAGGTAAAAAGCTCAATTTTCTTATATTTTCTTTGGGATAACTTTAAAAATCACATCATACATTGCCGGACACTCATTACAGTCTCTACCTCCTGCCAGGCACCTCTAAATTTTAATGAATTATAATCATACTTTGGTATAGTATCAAAGCTAAATTTTATATGTTACTTCGAGACCAATAAAAAGGTGTTACCTCAATAACCAGACAGTTTAAATTGTTTTTACATCTTGCCAGACACATTGAGATTCCGCTGTAAGCGCGATCGCCAGGTAACAGCTGTTTAAGCGGGTGCGAGTAAGATAGGACTCTTCGTCTAGTGCGATCTTTAAAGATGTCCAATAATAAAGAATTTAATTACGTTCATAGCCATTTAATATGAAGTAAAGAAAATTTTTTAATATTATAAAATAGAAAAAAAGTATTGTTATATATAAAAAAAATATTTATTCGTTTCTATAATTTTCATCATTGTCGTCGATATTTTCATTTTCTTCGTCATAACTACTCCAGTTGAAGGCGTGTTTGTTGTCAATATCGCTTTCTCCGTCAGTTTCTCAAAAAAATTAGCAAGTTTATACAATTATCGATAATAAAAAATTATGTACAATAATTTGTCATTATAATAACATGCTTGAGTTTTGAGTGAATCTCTAACAAAACTTGGTAGTTGCTCATCCAGTTTGAATACCAGTTCAAACCATTTGAACTGGTATTTGTCGTCTTTCAATCCTCAGCCATTATTGTCTGGTTGATATGTGGTTGGATTTTTCAGATCAGAATTGTTTCAAATTCTACATATATAACTTGCAAAGAAGAAATTGTTGCAATAGCTCGCTTTTGTGAGTTGGGAGATTGTTAACGTCAAAATTTCGCAACTTCTTTCGGCCAAAAGGGTTTGTTTACATCACAGACTGTATACGAGTCAACGAATACAGTCGTTCTGCGGCATCAACATCAATTACATTACGGACATTTTATACGTTGAATATAAATTTTTGAATAATATTGAAGATGTTTTGTTCTTAGTCTAAATTTTCAATTAATTATCTGTAAACGAAGTTCGCGAAAGCTTCTTGTACTCTTAGATATTTTTTAAATGTCTTACCTATATGGTTCTAATTTTCCCATGATCACACTTTTCACGGAAATTTCATATTCATTTCAAAAGCAATGTGCATAAAATTGAATTGTATTATAAAACGTTGTACGAATAATAGTTAAATCATCCATAAATGACAGATTGTGCGCAGTGAAAGATCGCACTAGACAAAGCGCCCTATCTCACTCGCACCCGCTGGAACAGATGTTACCTCGCGCTCCCGACCTCTCAGTGTGCTTGGCAAGATATAAAAACCATGAACACTGTCCAGCTATTGAGGTTACATCATAATACAGGACAAGACTCTTGAGTCTTGAAGATAGGCTAACGCTCGAAACATGTTGACAATTCATGTTGTTAAATATAATCGTGAAACATTTAGCCAAGAGTTTAATTTATTTTAATATTGTATTATGTTTCACCAAGAGTTAAGCGAGAATTCAATCTCAGTTACAAATATAGATAACATAAAAAAATCGCTATTGATGATAGTAATACTCAATCACTGAAGTGTTTTTTGCAAGGCTCCTGAAATTTTATTATATATCTGCAGAAAAAGAACTATCGATTTACATCAATATTTTTTTGTTTAACTACATACTACCTGCACGTACTATATATCCAGTCAAATCGACAGATTACAAAATACAAAAGAATCATTAACATCTTCCATAGAATTTTTGAATTGCATCCATATCTTTGAATTGATCTATGTATGAAAAAACCAACCATTCGAGTTTGGCTGGCTTTGATGGCAGAGTATCAGAAATAAGCATTCATTGCACTGATATAAGCACTGATTTTTACTGATCGGTTTTTTGAATTAAAAGTATGGTGGATAAATATTTGCCCCAGTTAAAACTCAGCAGATCACTCCATCGACAATATACACTCAATACAACTTTATACATCTTCCCCTAATCAGTCTTGGCCTGATCCCTGAATTGACCTATGAACATTTCATAGAATTGTATCGAACTCTTTCAGAGTTGAGCTTTAGCTGTATCAGCTAAAGCTCAACTCTTTTTTCAACGTTTTTCAAAAATAACCGTTTGATTGAATTGTGTCAATGCTTCTACCAGTTATATTTCATTTCATCGATTTATGAACATAAATATTTCGTATACCTTTACAGATGTCTGTCCAGTTAGTTTGGTCTTCACTATATAGAAAATAATTTCTCCCTTTGTCTTCTTATTTTTATGTCCGCAGTTCAACTCCGCATTCATTACACTGCTAACTCTAATTTGATGTCGATTCCGAACAGTTATAGGACTTGTAATCTGAGTACTTTCTAGATCTGATAAATCATCATCATGTAACCACTAATCCAGTTAAGATGCAAAATCATAAATAACCAACCGGTGATTCGAACCCACCACATCTGTTTCACAGGCTGTTAATCTGTTGATCCTCGGTCTGCTCTACATGACACATTGTTTCCATAAATGTTGAAAATCCTGTTATATATTTTTCAATATCATTGGCCTTTCGCATAACGTTTGGTAAAATTGTGTTAGAAAGTAACATATACCTAGGAAAAGCCTTACGTAAATAGCACCAACATTGCTTAAATCAGTGTACATATATACCTATGTTTCAGGCTACTTAAAAATTAGAAAGTGCTGATGTAACAATAATGTCTAGTGAATATATAGTCCGCTGAAATGTTACATTTTTTGAGCCTAAACTTGCGTTTCTCAGAGTACTCAATATTATTGTTTCGATGTGTGGAGAGGGTCACTAAAAGCTTAACTTCTAGTTTAGAGTAGTTGGAAGTCTTTTCCCGCGACCACCATGTTGAGAAAAGGGTACAAACGCTTATAAAGCAATGAATAAAAAGTTAGTTCGTATGCCAGATATTGTTTGATATCAATAATTGCAGAGTGATATTATATCCAACAGTGTGCTGCATTGCGTCTCTGTTAGTTATTTTACGCATATATTTCACGCAATAATGTGATTTGAATGAATAGGATCCACTGAATTAATTGAATGGAAGAAACAATAATATCTGAATTTTTATAGGTAGGAAAAACGGTCAATAATAAAGCGTAATAACTTAAGAATGTTGCCAGTATTAAAAGCCTGGTCAACTTTGGAGCACTCTGAAACCCGCAAAAAGCAGAAAATCAAAAAGAATAATACGATTAGTTGAAAATGTTTGTTGGAATACTTGTCTGAGATGATTTTGTCGTAAAATAATAAATAAAAAAGCTATATAACCAAAAATGAAATTTGTTATAAAATTTTCTCATATTATTGTTGATAACTTCTTTATTTTCAATTTTATTGAGAAAAGGTTGTATGAACAAAATCATAGATAAAGTCATATGCTAGAAATTATGTCTCAACAAATTTTTTGTGGGATTCATAGTTTGTGAGATATGGGAAATAAGCCTTTGCACTCTTTTTACAATATGCCGGCCACGGAACAAGGGTTTGCAACCTCATATCTTGGAGTTGAGCTCTTAATGACCCCCACCACACACACCAGCAATAAAATTGCGTACCTACTCAAGGTGAAATGTAACTTTTCAATGAACTAATATCAATTTTTCGGAATGAAGCCATAAATTTCAAATCATATCAAACATATATATTTTTCTCGAAGTTAGGCTGAAGAAATTATATCACTGAATCAACGATGAAAATATTTATATAGTAAGCTATTCTAAATCGGTATGAATTCAGGGATAATCAGGTACAGTTCAACATATATGTTAATTATATAAGAATTATATAATTTTTGTGGATTTTATTCAACAGTTTTCAGTCATTGTTTTATACTAAGACCATTCAATGATTCAAATACTAAGATTTTTATTTCATTAACTTTATTCAAACCTTATTTTTAATTCACTTTCTGAAGTGAAGATTTAAAGATTAGGAATACACTTTTCAATCAAATAAACATACTAAAAGGTTCTAAATCACTAAAATGTTTCAAGATTACATTTAACAATAAAAAATAGTCAACTTCTTTCGAGCGTGAGCTCATCTTCAACACTAATCTACAATGACAATTACTACATTGACATTACATAATGACAAATACAAACTACAATTGCAGTTTAGTCTTGAAGATGAGCTCACGCACGAAACATGTTGACTATTTGATATTGTTAAATATAATCGTGATACATCAAGCCAAGTGTTTAGTTTAATGTAATATTTAATTATGTTTCACCAAGAGTTAAGCGAGAATTCAATCTCAGTCATTTTAATTTGTTCATTTGAACTGATAGATTTCCGAGTACGAAGGATACATATATATATATATATATATATATATATATATATATATATATATATATATATATATATATATATATATATATATATATATATATATATATATATATATATATATATATATATATATATATATATATATACGAAATATAAATGAACCTCAATTCGAAAAGACATTCCCTCAAAACACCATTTCCTCAGAATATATTAAATCAATAAATCTATTTTCAAATCAATCTTCACAAGAAAAGGTTACAATATCCTCCAAATTGATGCATCCTATGCGTTGTAAATTTCTGATTATCTTTCATTCAGCAATCGAACAAAAGCTCCGAGCCGAAACTTTATGTCCTTTTTGCCATTCGGACCGCGTGAAAAGCGTCGCAAAGGGAAAACTTCTAGAGAACTTTTCCAATCGTGTCCATTCTATATATATGTTTCTCTGTTAACAAGATTGCTTTTCGAATACGCAAAAGTACAGTCTTCGCTTCAATTCGACGAAACGTCTGTTCAACGGCTTTTTAGAAAATCCATTCCATACACCTTACAAGTTGTCGCAAGTTATCTGCAGCCTGAAAGCCGTTACCTAGCGGTGGGACTGAGTGAAAGGAAAATTGTTCCTTTGATATGCGAATTTCGCAATTTCGTTTAAATACACATTTGGAATTTTTATTATTCTCAAGAGCTTTGTCGCGTTTACCCAGAACGGGCGTAATCGATTTATTTTTCAAATATGCTATTATTGGAAATCTGTTATTTTTACATTAGGAAAATCGAATATGTTCAATGTGATTATACATGAAAGTTTGGCGGATTTTCGAACTCATTGAGAAGTAGAAGACTACAGAGTCGTTAACATTGCTTTGATGTATGCTTTGACTCTTCGTCTATCCAGACAGTACGCCAAAGTAGATAGAAAATTTTCCTCCTTCAAAGCTAAACTACTAAAAACAGTTCCCATGGATGATCCAAAGTTTACAATATTATTACAGGTTACTATAATTAAAATTTCATATACTTATCTATTAACTGGGCATTATTAATAAGGGACCGGGCAATATGAGTAATTCCCTACTTGTAGACGGGCAATGATTTATTTTAAACCAACTGTACTCCAGAAATGAGTTTACTGTTTGTAAACAAAAGTTGATTTCGATCGACGATGTTCCAAAAGTTGATATTACTCTTCGAGAATGTGCTCGAAGAGACTCTCATTTTGATGGACAAGGCTTCCATTATTGTAACTGTAGTGGTGACTGCAATTGAAATCGTTGTAAATGCAAGAAATCAAACATTCTTTGCAATTCTAAATGTCACAAAAGCTCATCTTGCAAGAATAAATAATTCTAAACTTAATAACTTTCTTACACAGTCCTTCATTATTAGATATTTCTGTTGATTTTTCACAGTTTACTAATTTTTAACTATTGTTCTTAAGTAATATTTTTATCAAAATAAAATTAGGTAACTATTATGTTGTTACATTTTTAACTGTTTATTTTTTAACTACTATGTTCAATAGTTTATTTTTTGTTGACTTTCATGAAAATTTTGTAAGTTTAATTTCATTTAATAAACAAAAACTTTACAGTTCACCTATTTTATTACTTTGTTCAAGATAGGGTGGGCATTATTCATAATGCCGGATATATATATATATATATATATATATATATATATATATATATATATATATATATATATATATACATCCGTCTATCATTGTTGCGTCGTTATTATATACCTGAACATTGATTATTGCGTCCATCGCTTTATTGCGTCCGTATATTGGACGCAGTAATGTCAACTCTCGTAACTCATGTTTCCCGCGTTTTTAGTAGTCGATTTCTATACCATACCGTAGATTTTCCCGCCTATAATTCAACGTCAACAGTATCACAGAACATTATGATAAGATTTCGGAGATTTTCATAGATTGAGAAACTAGCAGGACGCAATAATATATGTCTAATATGAGATGATATACAATTTTAGTTCAACGATATTCCGAGTGCAGCGCTATATTAATATACGCATTTGAGTATATTATTCATGATCTGAGTATGTTATTGCGTCTTAAATTTGGCAACATTGTGTTCTATCTGATTAGTGTTTCTGAATAGATTCAATTCAATATTAATTCTTGGAATCAGAGCCGCTTTGTTTTCGTCACGTGATCTATACGGCGGTTTGAGATCGCGCGCTAAAAAGATTCTTGATTTAGTGAATTTAGGACATGATGGTAAGTTGAAAAATGTATTTAAATTTTAATTGCTTGGTATATTTGTTTATCGTTCCAAATTAATTTTTCTAGATTGAAATAATACTTTTATATTAGGTTGAGCTAAAGATTTTTAATGTAAATGTACTCTTCTTTCAGTCAACTTTTTTCAGTTCAACTCCATTTAGACTTAATTTAATATCAGAAGTTTTATTCGTCTTACATTCTACTGACATATAAACTGTTTTCTTCGCATTAATACTTAACTTACTGTTGCACAGCCAGTTAAAGTACTTCTCCAAGTTACAATTCACTAAATTTTCACATTCACCTTTCGAACCAGAAAACACCAGTGCAGTATCATCCGCATACATGAAATGTTCACATTGAAGTCTCAAAAATTTTAGGCTATGAACATACAGCAGGTACAACAGAGGCCCAAGAATTGATCCCTGCGGCACCCCTATACTAACATTTCTTCTATCACTTGTACAGTTATTTATCACTGTGTATTGTTTCCGATTCATGAGGTACGTCTTCATTAAGTTATAACATATTCCCCTAAAACCCATCCGTTCTAACTTGTCCATCATTATTTCCAAATCTACAGTATCAAGCCTTCCTAATGGCTACAAAAACTACAGGAACATAATTACTTTTGTCAGTTTCCTTCAGTACATATTCGAGAAGGTCAACTGTAGCTCCTTGTGTACTGCTACATTTTTGGAATCCATATTGCTGTTGGTCGAATCCAAAGTGTTTTTTAACAAAGTCTACTATTCTTGTTTTTATGATTTTTTCAACTCTTTTCGAGAATGTATTCAAAATGGATATTGGCCTATAGTTATTCAGGTCTTCTTTATTGCCTTTTTTATGGATGGGTATTATTTTGGCAATTTTTAGTTCATTTGGAAAAATACCTGTTCGTAATATTGTATTTATGAGTTTTACGAGTGTCCCACCCACTATGCTAAACAATTGGAGAATATCTTTCTTGGTGATAAGATCTGTTCCAGGCGAGCAGTTGTCCTTGATAGTGTCTAAAGTCTCTTTTATTTCTCTCAAATCTGTTGGTTTCAGGTAGGTATACAGTGTTTGATATCTCTTCTTCCTTATATTTTGCATTACCTCTATATTTTATCCCTGCAGAAAGTTTGCTTCCTACAACTGTAAAATGTTGGTTGAACTCATTTGCTATTTCCTTGTCACCGCTAACTATGTGGCCATTAATACCCTTTATTGCTCTTATTGGTTGGTTTTTCTCTTTCTGTTTATTACATAATTCATTTTATACATCCCATGTTTTCTTATTATTACCTTTTGCTTCTAGAAATTTTTTTCTGCGTAATGTTTTTTGAGTTTGCTTCTGAGATTGTTGACTTTATTTTTGATTTTCTTGAAGTCCATTTCAGTTTGCTCATTTAGAACTTTTTTCCATCTGACATATTGTATGTCGCATATCTTCAGTAATTCAAGATATTCATGTGTGATCCAGTTATTGTTTGTTCTTGTTTTTATGGTGTGATGCGTTGTACATGAGGTCTTTGTGCCAGTTATAATATATGTTAGTTCTTCAAAACTCTGGACATCACTTAGTTGAAGCTTATTTTCCACCGACTGTATCCATCGTTCAACATTAATTTTAGGAATAGTAATTTTCTTTCTTTCACTAGTTTTCAGTTGTTCATTAATTTTCACGGACATTATTCTATGATCACTTATACTATGGTCATATAAATCTATTTTGCAGCTCAAGTTTTTATTTGTTAGAGCATGATCAATAACACTGTAGCTAGTTTTACTGACGCGGGTAGCATTTTCCTTATTCATAATATTTTGTATTTTAAATGCACTGTAATATTTTATTTCATTACATTTCAGGAAATTTCATCAGATTACAGTGATTTTGAGCCTATAATTTCAAAATCATTTTATTCTCATAAAAATGAAATGCGCAATGAAGGACCAATCCAACTTCATGAAGATAGCCTAAATGGAACTGTATCAACCAGTAATAATATTCTCTTGCGGAAGGAAGGTCATTCTGGTTATACTGATTCACATGATAACCAAAGTGTCGGAGTATTGTGCAGTCGAAATTTCGGGGAACCATCTAACTTATTACCAACTGAGAATGTTTCTGATATCAAACAGCCATACAAAAGAAAACCAGATCATTGCTATTACTGTGAAAACAAAGTTCTCAATTTTGGACGTCATATTCTCAAAAACCACTACCAGGAAACAGATGTGAAAGAAATTATGTCAAAAGAAGTTAAAAGCAAAGAAAGAAGACAGTTGTTTCTACAATCTGAGAAGAAAGGGAAATTTTCTGGCGGGTGATGGTAAATGCTTCAAAGCAGTTGGACAAACATATGTGCCAGACCGAACATTACTACCTTGTGATAACTGTATGGGATATTTTTCCTCAAAACTTCTGAGAACACAGAGAGAAGTATTTTGTAAACCTTACATCAAGAAAAATGAGGAAACTTTCGAAAATACTTCTAGAAATGAGAAAACTAGATATATCAATAAATACACTGTTTTCGGCATTGCAGCCCAAATATTTTGATTTGTTCGTCGAAGATACCAAACTTGTAGCCAAATATGATCCTGAAAAGGATGTTTACAATTCTCCAACGTTTGCCATGAACATCGGTACTTCACTCAAGCAATGTTGTGATCTTGCAATTTCGATGGCATATAAAAAACAAGCTCCATATCTTTCAGTTGCTAGTGCTACGGTAAAAGCAGATCTGAAGACACTCATTCATCTTTTTGAGACAAATTGGAGTTTTGAAGTGTTATCTCATTCAGCCAGTAACCTTAATCTTAACAAGTGGAATAAGGTGACGATTATTCCGCTCGCTAGTGATTTGAAACTTTTGAGACAATATCTTCTGAAAATTGCAGACGAAGCTTCAGAATATATTGAAGAAATGAAACATGAAATAATTAAAAGAGTGACCGCAACAAAATTTGATGTATCACAACGCCGAATAATCTCCTATTTTAGCACTCTCATGGAATCAGTTAACTGTAGAGTGATTTTATTCAATATAAAACGTTCGGGAGAATTGCAGCGAATGTATCTGCACACCTACCTGAATTCTCGTTCTAACGAGAATTACAAAGAATTCTCGAAGGTTGTTTCACCAACTGAAAGAATACTTCTGAATACTTTGAAACGAGTAGTGATAAGAGGAAAACGGGACAGAGGTGTCCCTGTATTATTTACTGCTGATGTGCAGAATCATATTCAAGTTTTACTTGACGTAAGAGATTAAGAGATCACTTTGTACCCAAAAATAATCCATACCTTTTCACCACAGCCAATAGTTCTTCAAACATAATAGGTTACAAAATATTGAATAGGCACGCAAAATTGCTAAAAATTTTGCTTCAATCACTTCTACTCGTCTAAGGAAGCACGTGGCTACATTATCCCAATTATTCACTTTATCTGATGGAGAGATTGAACAACTTGCTACGTTCATGGGGCATAGGTACCTCGGGAATTCACAAAAATTCGTACAGACTGCCCGAGGATGTCTATCAAACGGCTAAAATATCAAAATTACTTATGGTTATGGAGGAAGGAGGTGCCAATAAATACCAAGGAAAATCTTTGGATGAAATTACAATAGATCTGGAAGAAAACCTTTTAGAACATAACGGTGATATGAGCGAAGTAAGTGAATCTGAGGAGAAAGCGTTAATACCGAATTTAGAACAAATAATTGATTCCTCGGACAACAGAAGTACTTGCGTTTCCGAAATGAAAAAAAAGGGCGAATACTGGTCCCATGGACCGAAGAACAAAAAGCCGTTACTCCGTTAAAAGAGCTCCTAAACGAATTGAATGTAAGAATCTGAAATCTCAATATTCAGAGCTATTGAAGAATAAAGATTGGCTTAAAATAAAAGTTTTCGTTCAAAATGCATACAATAAAAATAATTAAAATACAAAATGCTCAAAAAGAAGATTAAAATTTAAGTGTTTTGAAAATATTTTCAATCATAAATGTTATTTTTTTTGTATTACGTATTTGCAACACAAGGTAATTTCTGAACTATAACAAACTACCCGTACGTAATTCATGTTCGTTGACCTTGAAATTTTACTATGTTAGGAATCAGAAATAAATTGTTGACTTCTCTGTGTATATATAATTCAATAAAGGTACCTTGATACGTCACATTATGTGGCAACACTGCCTGGACGTAACAATGTATTATATACAGATTACTGGAGTTGATAATGTCGGTTTTCGGAGAGACGCAGTAACGTAACGAAAATGAATGAATTTTCGTATTTGAAAATCTCGTTCAATTTCAACGAAACTTCCACATTCGATTCTAAATGACCTTGTGAATCAATATACGCAACTATATTTCAGCTGATATTACATTTTCAATGTGACGCAACAAGGTCCCAGTTTGAAAAGACGCAACAATGATATAAGGATGTATATATATATATATATATATATATATATATATATATATATATATATATATATATATATATATATATATATATATATATATATATATATATATATATATATATATATATATATATATATATATATATATATATATATATATATATATATATATATATATATATATATATATATATATATATATATTTATATACAATATAGAGTAATTCAAAACTTTTTGCTTGAGTCCATAAAAACCATTCAATTCAATCAGAGTCATTCGGTCTACTAAACCATATTGAGTTTTTGAGAAACAAAAATGCAACTTTGGATGCCATTGAATTAGGATCCAAAGATACTAACAGTCATTAAGTTTTCAATATAGATTTCATAAAATATACTATCAAAATTCAGTAGTAATATTATAATAACAGTCATCAACTAAACCCATAGGCATGAACAAATGTCCATACGCAACTAGGTATTTGAATTCAGTACATTTGATTCACAAATCACCAATACAGTTTTAATTGTTGTATTAATATTCATCAAATGAATTAAATTTTGGACAAGAAGAATTTGATTCATAAAACAATTTTTCACAAATTACCAGATTATAGAATTTATTTTTATTTTCACTCGTGTTTAAATTTGTCGAATATATTTTCATTATTCAAAACTTTAAAACAAGCGGACAATCTTTCGATATCTTCAATTTTTTATATCGGCTAGATGCATCTAAATCTTTTATCAACCGTTATGGAGCCAAATCAACTCGCAATGTTCAAATACGTTACCACCTCTCGTTTTGCTAGAGAAATGTTCGTAAAAAACATTAGACACTTACACCGCTAATAAATTATATCAAATCACCTTTGTTAAGTACATTCGCAAAAAAAAACAATACTTCTATCGCTCCAAGAACGTTTCGCACCGTTTCATCTGAATGCGTTGAACGTTTAACGGCATTTTTTCTTAATTGTTACTGCAATTCGTACCTTTGGATTTGAATTCGCTTGCGTGTGAAGTGTTACTAACTTCCTTCTCTAATTTCGTTCGAACCAGTCGAGTGTAATGAGTTAGATTCACCTTATTCTTGAAACTGCGTTTAATTGGTGTTTCCGTGTCCCTTGTAAGTTGTTACTTTATTGCCTCGCTTCGACGGATTGGACTCTATCGCTCGTCCGTTTAGTTTCGAATGAAGTTTCCAAACATTCGTTGGACGGTGATAAATTGTTGAAAGCTTGGCTGGGAAATTCCACTCCTTGTTACAATGGCGAATCATAACAAGGAACATCAGTTTCAGAAATGAAACTAGTTCCGAAACTTATTTTTCACTATATTGACAAATAGAATGAAGACATTTGTTGCAACACAAATTGTCTTAATCTGGTTCTATTATGAAGTGAAGTTTCCACTATTTCGCATCCTTCAACGATGAGTTTCAACAATAGATCGTTCTATATCATTCAAGTAGAAGCATTTGTTGAGATTAGATAGGGGTTTTATATGCAGAGGAGAATAAGTGGTGAACTAAGTTATTAGAAAGAACTTCAAATAACCTAGGCAACCGAGAACTTTCGAGGCTCAGCCTTCTCAACAGGTAACTCCGAGACTCAACCTTCGCAACAGCGATAACCTTTGAGCCTCAAAATCTTGAAGCCCTTGAAGCAAATACTCAAACATCCATTCCTGAAATCGAATCTCAAGTATGGTACGTTTTAGTGTCCCTACGAGATTAGGGGTTGAAACTTTGACCAATAAATCACATGGATAGCATATGCAGTTTATAGGCTCAATTTTTTTTATCTCTTCTTGAAATATATAATCTTCTTCATAAACAAGGGGATAAAGTGAATTTAAGTTCAATTAATAATTGAAGAATCGAACATCATTACTACATTATTGAAACTTCGAATTAGGTCATCAGATCCATTTCAATCTCAGTAAATTGAATAGATTTTCATTCTCATTGTTGGTTCGTGTGTCGTTCTAGCTTCTGGGGGTATTTTCTCGAGAGATTTTCTACTTCAGAGGTGACAAATGGGACACTTAAATCGTAGTAGATGGTGAGATTGAAGACATACGAACATACTTTAACCATCTAACGTAATATTTTCGATTGTAGTTTTTGAATACTTTGAATGTTTGACATTTTGGTGCAACCCCAGAACTGGATCCAATATGTCCATATTGGTTTGATAATTGTCTCGTAAATAAGTAGTTTAATAGGAATTTGAGCTTGGATTTCTTAACTATGAGCAATATATTACACCAATACATTTGCAAGATTTTCACATTTATTTAGGTTTTCTCAACTTAAATATGTAGTCTTCAATTGATCGTATCTAATCACAGGTAGCGCTGATCTGAACACAGGAAGAGGCACTTTGGTATCAATTGGTATAGTTCCCAATTGGGAGCATTGGGAACATTTCGAACAAGTCCCACCCAGAGCTTGAGCGTCATAGCACAAGAACCAGAATTAGAACTCCGCCGAGAATATTGTCACTCTGCTACGCCGCCAAAATCTCTGAAAATAGACAGAATCCAGCACACAGTATAATATTCTCTCAGAGCAACGTATTTTGTAACCAGAAAAACCGGAAGGTACCGTTTGCCGAACGAGTAAGCCGCAGTAACTTTCCTTCAACATATTTCAGATACACTCTGCCACATCAATTCTTGTCCCCCCATGACTTATGGATCCCTGATATAAATTTAGCTTTCATGCAAACGCCAAAAAACTCCCCAACGGACTCACATTATCAGAAGATGTTTTTAGAAATAATATCCAATTATCAGGGGTACAACAAGCTGTATACAGATGCGTCCAAATCCGAACGGGGATGTTCGGCAGCAGTGATAATGAACGATATTAAAGTCGCAGTCCGTTTACCATCACATTGGAGTATATTTACCGGAGAGACGACAGCTCTATATGAAGCTTTGAAACTCTGCAAGGCACAAAAGGAAAAAAACGTTATTATATCGGACTCGTTTAGCTACAAGGAATCAAAAGTACTCATCCAAAGCACCCAATTCTGATATCTATAAGAGAGAAACTGGATATCTTGCAGAAATTGAATATTATCGTCAAATTCATTTGGCGGTATCACGGTAGGTATCTTCACATGTAGGTATCACGGGTAACGAAGAAGCGGATAATCTGGCAGTCTATACAACATCTAATTTGAACAGCACAGTGTATGAATATTATCCAGCATCTGACATACGTGTACTAGCCAGGGAACACATTTTAAAAAAATCGCAAGTGGATTGGGATCAAAGCAACAACAAATTAAAAGGCATAGTTGATTCAGTGCAACACTCACTTCCTCTTCTTTCCAGCCGTATAGAGCAAGTAAAATTAATTCGATTACGGATTGGCCATACCGCACTGACACATGGCTATATACTCAAAAAAGATCCTCCTTCTCTGTGCGCGAAGTGTGCAGTTTCCCTAACAGTGCCCCATATCCTTTGTGACTGTGAAGAATATATTGAGCAACGAATAAATCATGACCTGAACAATGACTTGAAAACCACCTTGACTGCTAAATGGAGTAACGCTATCCGATTTTTAATTGAGCTGCTTCGCTGAAATTTATTTGTTATGTTTTGTTTAGTTGTATAAGTTATTTCAGTTTATCAATTTTGTTATTCCACTGCACCACTGCTAATAACCCTTGCGGTTGATGCGGGCAATTTTCTAATAAAAAAAAAAAATTGGTATAGTTCCCTCTCAGGTTTTAGGACTGGAGGGCAAGTGGTTTTTCTTGTTATATAGGTTACTTGTATTAATATGGTTAAATTGTTATTGAGTTGTCATTAGCGATGGAATTTTCCTAGATTGTTCAAGTGTTTTTGCATATTTTGAAGAGCTACTTGGATGTTTTTGTAAGATGCCAGCACAACTAGGCGAATAACAAATTTTTTCAAAATTTCACTAGAGACAATCTATTGCAAATATTATTAATAATCTATTGGCGTTCTCAATGTTTTAATGCTACTTTTGTACTGGTGTTATATTTCAATCAGTTTGAAATTGATATCAGTTGCTCCTTTTGTACTCTTGAATGTCACAATATTTCACGGCGGAAAAAATGGAACACTGTAAAGCAGCGACCGTAAAAATTCAATCGCGAGTTCGGAAAACTCCCATAGCTCATCTAAATCGATGGGGAATTGTTGTGGGGTAATAAAGCATTCAAGACGAAAAATTCATACCATCAATCTTGCAGATGACACTTTCCTGCTCGGGTGGGCCTCCTTCATAATTTGTCAATATAGTAATCGCGCTTCATTGTTGTTTACCTAGCGATACATTTTCTTCCGGCCTTTGTTTTCGGCGACATTTATATCAAGGCACATTTTCAAATGAACATTTCCAATTCATCATTTTTTGTGACGCGGTGAAGGATTGGCTCCAGTGCAAACAGAATCAATTCATCTTTCGCTTGAAGTGACAACTTGTACGCCGCACCGAAACATTCTTTAGTTGACACGTAACCGTGAGAAATAGTTTACGTCACGAAATTATATTACCTTTTTGTGAAAAACTCTATAAAATATATCTCGAAGTCGGAATATCGAGTTTTCGCTGCATCAGTATTTCATATCAACACTTAAACTAATTTATAGTTTCCTGTGTTGAACTGCCGAAAAGCACTTCTTTAAGGAGTATTTGTTAGGTATATACATATTTATTTATTTATTTATTCACAAATACACGACTCAACAGTTTGGTTCAATTACTGAGTGGGAAAATACAATATAGTTTACAACTTAAGAAAAAAAAATAAACTAGAAATAATATTATTAATGTACAAAAATCTTAATAAAACAATTGTTAAATTGATTTACACATATATTAAAAAGAATACTGCATGACGTACGTTTCGATGAGATGCACGTAGATTGAATGCTACGTGCAGACTTATGACAATTGTCTCTCATTGAATCTCATCGAAACGTACGTCATGCAGTATTCTTTTTAATATATGTGTAAATCAGTTTAACAATTGTTTCATTTATAACTAAAACTAAAAAACAGTCAGGCGAGAGCTTGTCTGATATCGCCAAGCACGCATGCAAATATGTCGATGACGTCATGAAAAGGCTCAAAGACACCGCAAATTTTATGAAGTGGTGAAAAAGCCAGAACATTATTACGAGCCAGAGGTGGATAAAAATGTTCATATTTCTACAAGACATTCTCGGAACACGACGTAAATTTATAAGGGAAAGAAGAAAAGAACAATCAATAGAAAACCTTATCAGCTTGTATAGGAACATTATTCCAAAATATTTCCTACGTGTTTCAAGTGATGAAACATTAAATCTTGTAATAAGTATTTCATGATTTATACCTCGTTCTGGATACACACCGTCGCAGCAAAACCATAAATATTTAAAAAATCGTCTTTGCACGGATTCAATATTCCTTATATTACACAAGTATCCTGAATTCCAAACGACACTCGCATATTCTAGTTTTGAACGTATTAAGGTATTGTATAGGAACATAGTTGATTCAGACTGAGCGAGCCATTCAGAATTTCTTATTACAAAACCTAATGTTCTGTAACAACTTGAAACAATATCATCAAAGTGAGTAATAAAAGTTAATTTTGTGTCGAAAGTTACTCCTAAATCTCTGAATTCGCCACATCTATTGATTTTATTACTATTTACATTGTAGTCGAAATGAACTATACTTTTTTTACGAGAGAAAGACAATATGTTGCATTTAGAAATATTCAGTGTCAGTAGATGTCTTTCACACCAATGATTCAAATTTGAGATATACTCTTGAAGAATGTGGCAATCACTTACTGTTGAAATTTCACGAAATATCTCACAATCGTCCACATATAGAAGAACATTACAGTTCATGTTGGAGGAAATATCGTTCACAAAAATATTGAAAAGAAGCGGACCTAAAACAGAACCCTGTGGAACCCCCGACTCGGCAATAAATTTCTGTGACTTGAAATCGTTGTACTGAACGAATAATTGTCTTGGCGTTAGGTATGTTGAAAAAAAAATAACAAATTTATTTGAGAGTCCAAAGCGACTGAGCTTCTGGAGAAGAATACCATGATCTAATCTATCAAATGCTTTAGAAAAATCTGTATAGATAACGTCTACTTGTGACGAATGACCAAAACTATTTGAAATATATTGTGTTATACACGTTAGGTTAGTAGCTGTTGACCTACTTGTGGTGAAGCCGTGTTGGTCATTCGTTAAATGGGTCTTCACGTGTCAATACAAAATATTATGAAGACCAATTTCGAAAACTTTACTAAAATTGTTTATGATAGTAATAAGTCAATAATCTTCAACGGAGTTTCTATTCCCTTTTTTAAAAATTGGGCAAATGTTGCCCTCTTTCCATACATTTGGAAAGTGAGCAGTTTTCAAGGCCAAATTGAAAATAAGAGCCAATATTATTATTACGATTGTTTCCCATGAGGAGAGCGACTGAACTTGAATTCGCAATTATTCGGACTTTCGCTTCATCCTCTCTGAATGCTCTTTCTTCCGTTCATCTGTCCATTTTACTACAGGTTGACGATTTTACTTTTGCTCAAACTTCACATGTGCGATTTTATAGCGACATTCAGTGCGATCTTCTAGATTTTTTATACTGATCTGTTGTAGATTCTTTTGTACTTCATTAGCTACTCTATTCCGCATTTACCATTCTGTAGACATGTATTGTGCATAGAACTTTGCTCGTCGTTTTCTGATTTCTTCCGGTATAGTATTTTTCTTTTGATGCAGTTCATTATGAGATCTTTTCATCCAAATGCTGTTTCTATTGATTGGCCTGTAAATCTTTCTGAGAATTTTTCGTTCTTGTTTTTCTATTTCTCTAATTCTTGAATAACCGTCAATAACCATTGTTTCGGATGCGTAGATTGCTTCTGGAAGAATCGTTGTGTTATATTATAATATATATTATAATGCCTCAATTTGAAGCTTCTCGAGCGCCAAATTGTATATGTGGATATGTGTATATATATATATATATATATATATATATATATATATATATATATATATATATATATATATATAATGAGTGACAATGATGATAAAAAAATTTTTGTGATAAAAATTTATAATAAAGTTGATTGATTTTTTGCTGATCTCTTGGAGAAACATTGTCGAATAGATTTAATGAATAACAATTGGCTTGATGTCACAAAAATTTTATCATTGTTGCTTTATATATCTTTATGGTATAGCTTTTGAAAATGTTCAACTCGAAATGTATATTTTGAAGTGTATCTTGTGAAAACGGGGTAACAACCGGAAACAACCGCAAAGCAATAATTTCATGGAAATTTCATTGGAAACATGCCTAGCGTTATTTATTTAATATGAAAAATAATAAAACTTTCGAAAGATAAGTTTACAGTCTCATTCATTCAGAACTTGGGTGCGGATCTAAAGGTGTCTGAAAAAATATCATTTGCCTATATTCTCTCACATTTCAAGAATATTTCATTACTTCTCACGTTTTTGTTCATTCAGAATATATTTAATACTTCTCGTATTTAAATCACAAAATTAGTAAAATCAATTTATTTGATTCAAAATGAGAATAGCATCAAATCATCAATTCAGATATTTTGATTAATTCGCAATTATACTGAATAAATAGCATAATCTACATTTTTTCCGGAAATAATCATGTCTCAATATTTTTCACTAGCCTGAAATTTGAAATTGATATGAAATAGTTTTGAGTTCATGATTCTTTCAAGCTACCCTCAAATTAAACCACTTTCAACAATAAATACACTACCTCATCCCCTGTCCATTTGTAGGGTCACACATGTACTTCAACACAGCTATAATTAACTAATCGAAACACTTAGTTTTTTATCACTTCAAAAAAGTTCTATCAGCTAGACATATGTTTCTGGTTTTCAAACCATAATCAGACTCTTCAAACTATAATGCTATTAAAAGGTCTATCGGTATTAAAAGCATTCTTCTTCAACATGAAGCAGCCAACATTCCAACCTCTTAGGCATACTGTATGTCTGAAAAAAATATTGTTCAATACACAACAAAGCATGATTTTTAAAGTTGGATCAAGTGATCAAAACATAATTATTAATATTAAGTCATCACTCACACAACTCGTCGAGAATTTGTTATATGTTTCGTAAAATTCAAAACAATTGTACCAATTTCAAGGAATTTTTTAACATAGATTAGACAAGGAGCTGGAGGGTGTTGAGTATGCAAAAAATGAAAACCGCATTTTGTGAATTGTTTGAGACTAAAGAGAGTTTGGAGATTAAGAATCTGGATATTGCCGCAACCATTTATTGTTCAATATTTTTCAGACATTGATTAGATGATATAAATACTTGTTGAAACAGATTTGTATCCGTAGCATCTTCCAATTGTATTCTGTGCAAACTGTTTTCATGTATTTTTTGTTCTGATACAACTTAGATATACTATTGCCTTCTTTCGCAGAATTATTCACAAAGGTGTCAATTGTTTTCATTCATTTGGATCGAAAAACTTTTTATATTTCGGCACAAATCGCTCATTTTCGAAAGTAATCAACAGGAATGAAGGAGATTCATCAGGAAATACATCCTTGTAAATGTATCGAAGAGGGCACTTCTTGTTGCCATTGTGAATTGTCATTAGAATACTTAGTTACATTCATATCTTCTTTCCTTTATTGATCCTGATTTTCTTTCATTTATCAGGGTAGTTTGTTATTCCGGGAGATGAAAAAGAGCTGGTTGATACTGTCTGTGAAGGAATATATGGCGGGATTCTTTGCATTACATTTTCATTTTGAGTAATATCGATCAAACCTCCAGTCACAGCAGATAATCGGTTCTGAGACTGCTCTGAGGCCAAGTCAAGACCCATTGCATTGGGTCTTGAACAAACGATTGTACTGAAGTCTGTAGGATTCCAGATTCCGAGGCGTATTTCTGGATTGGCTTCATAGCTTTGTCACAGGCAGGACTATGACAGTTAGGGTCCAAGATACATTCTCCACAGCTTACGATATAAATTCAGGAGTTACCCAGATTTTGTTCTTGGTCCCCTCTTATTTACTCTTTTTGCTAATGATCTTCCAAATCACATTGTAGGATGTAATATGACGTTGTTTGCGGATGATACGTCGTTGGCAATATCCGCTGAGAGCCCGGAGAAGCTTACTCTGGCATGTGGTAAGTTAGTACAGTGCTTCACAGATTGTTGTCATAAAAATGCCTTAATTGTAAATATTGAGAAGACTGATTGCATGTTTTTTGGCAATAAAATCTCAAATCGGACATTGAGTATACAGTTTGGTAGTAATCATGTTCATGGTAGTATACAGTTTGGCAGGATCATGTTAAATTCCTTGGGGTATACATTGATTTTAATTTGAGATGGTGTCAACATATTGATGCATTATGCAAAAAATTGAGTAAAGCCTACTTCGCTATAAGTCGAATAAAAGATTCTTCCCTAAAGAATCCGTGTTGAATGTGTACTATGCCTTATGCTACAGTCACCTGTCCTATAATATATTGCTGTGGGGCATCTCTAATATAAATAGTATTCGTGTCCCAAAAACGTATTGTACGTATGATGTTTTTCTGAATCCTCGTTCCTCTTGTAGGCCGGTATTCATGGCATATGGGATACAACGGTTCCGTTTATATACATATTCAGGTATTTATTGTATGTGAAGGAAAACCATAGTAATTTGGTAAAATTGTCTAGTTCTCACGAATACAACACAAGAAATTCTCAAGTGTTGCTACTTCCTCATCACAGAACTTCTAAATATGAATCGTCACCAATGTATAAAGGAGTTAATCTCTTCAATCATCTGCCAGATTCAATAAAATGTTTACCCAAAACTAAATTCAGGAATGTGGTTAAGTTGAGTTGATAAAGAAATGTTACTACTCTATAGGAGAATATTTCAATGATTGTGATTTCTAATTATTTGTAATTTGACGTGTCCTATACATTTTTTCTATATGTCTAAAAGGATAAATAAAGATTATTATTATTATTATTTTCGTTGTGGTTTTAATCAAATTACCCGTTTTATCACAAAACAAACACGAAACTCCGTTAAGTTATCCATTCTTTATATTTATCACTTGTAACGATACCTTTCACGTGTTTTTCAGTAGAGCACTAATTAAACACATGAATACAAAAAATTTTGAATTATATTGCGTGAATACCAGAAAATGAACTATTCTAAATTATCATTTTCTAGTGGCGACTACACTCGCTGTGCCGAATCGCCGCGCTCGCGGGGGAAGGGAGTCAGTAACAGAAAAATGGACCAGCACATGTGCAAGAGAGATCAGTTTTTTGTTATCTCTCTCAGGTATACGAATCTGAGCTTGGCTGTCGGTCCTCATATTTTGCATACTCAAATCCCTTTGGCGCCTGCACTATATGGAGTTGTATTCAACGCTTGATAATGAGTAAGTAGCCCGAAATATATTTGTAAATAAGTGATGTTATTTAAAAAAATCGATATGGTTAAGTATTTTGGATAATAAGATAAAATAGATACTACAGTATCCTAAAAATAATCTTTGTTGGCACTGACGTCTTACCATCATATTTATTTCTTCTAATCCTTCCTTCATAATTTAATTCCTCGTCGAAAATCGATTCCTGATCATAACAGTAACAATTATCATATTAAAGGTACATAAATAGGGCAATCTATGAATAAGGAGACACGAAAATTGAGTTTAAATTGCGAATAAGATGTTAATTAATACCTATTTATATTCTGATTTGAACTTTCAATGTAAGCAGTTGACCTAAGGGTACACTGAATATTATATGAGTCCATTAGCTTTTGTAGCAGGTGTTATTGTGTAAGCTTCCTCCTTGTGATAACTTAAAATTATTTTCTTATTTTCACTAAGAAGTCTTTATATATATATATATATATATATATATATATATATATATATATATATATATATATATATATATATATATATATATATATATATATATATATATTCTATGTGTGTGTGTATGTTATTCAAAAGTCTGTAGGTTACTATTTATAATAATTTGTAAGGGTTCATTGACTCAGTATGAGAAAAAAAGATGAGAAAGTTGAGGTTACAATCATTAAACTATTTAACAGCAATAACATAAGCCTAATTTGCCAAACTCATCCACCATTCACAATTTAATCTCAATATTTAATTTTAATATATTATTTCAGGTTTCATTTATTTTCCTTTTTTGTCGTGTTTCCTTTCTTGTTCCATACCCAGTAAGTAGCTATATATGTAACTCAAGTTTTGTGTCTCATTTTTTCTATTTATAGAATTTTCATCTTTTCTTATTTCTATCATCTCATGTATAAGTCTTTTGTGATAGTTACGTTCAGTTTTCAGGATTTGTACATTGTCGTAGTTTGCTCTATGGTCTAACTTTGTTGTATGTATTACTAGGGCACATCTTTTCCATTTTTTATATCTGATTTATGGTGGGCTATCCTTTTTTTCAACCATTGTGATGTCTGTCCTATGTATACTTTATCACAGACTTTACAATTTATTTTATATATTATTTCACTTTTCAGTGGTTTTGGGATTTGATCTTTAGTGTAGATACTATATAATCATTTAACTGTTTTCTGATTGTATGTTATAATCTTTACATTTTTTCTTCGAATATATTTTTTTCGTTAAGTTATTTATATTTGCTATGGAAGCAAAAAAATATTCATTTTCTCCTGAAGAAGCAATAAAGTAGATTTGGAAAGCTTGGTAAATAGAAAAGAATATCACTGCGAATACTGAGTCACTAAACCCTTACAAATTATTATAAATATATATATATATATATATATATATATATATATATATATATATATATATATATATATATATATATATATTGAAATTAAGTATAATACACTGAAAGGTTCAACGTGGAAAATTTAGAAGCTCGACGAAAAATAACGGTACAGCTCTCACTTTTGTACCGCTGTTAACACGCGTTTTCAGATTGTTGTTTCCCATCAGAAAGTCGTAGTCTTGTTTCAATGATCAGATCTTGGTCAGAGAAAAACAAACGGAGACTTAAAAAAAATAGTGATCTTTTGTGACCATTGGCTCCACTAAAGAGATTCCATTCCTTATGGAATTTCTAGAATTATTAGATTATCTAGAGAGATCACATAAACACTAATAAAAGAAAACGGTATAACCCACCAAGAAGAATTTCTCAAGGAAAAAACACTACAATTAATAGAAACTGAATTTATTATATTTTTTTGTCATATCATCATTCATGGTGTATCATCCCCCATGAGGTCTCCTTTGAGGATTCTCTTATGGTCGATTTACTTTGTTAACACATGAGTTGAACTGGTGAGCCTTTCTCGTTAAGGTCGTATGGAATTGATTTACTTGATCAATTCAAAATTTCCTCTACAAATCCCTTTCCGACAGGATTATTATCAAAGTGAAACGTTTCCGTGGAAATTTTCTATAGCTAGACATGAAATTTTGGGTTTGAAAGAAATTAACATTCAACCACGAAGTGTAAATACCTAAGAAGCAGATAACCATGCCAACAACATATATTAGACTTCAGATTATGAACAGACTGTTGCTCAATTTCTTTTGCTTAATAATAAAATAATTTTATTTATTTTTATATGTGTGATTCAGGAAGATCTCTATGAATATGACTTGTATACTTCGTATACCATCAGGAATTCATCGAAAAATCGATTAACAAAGTTTTTATCTATTTTTCAGATATAAGTTCTTGGTATCCTGTTAACTATGTAAAAATTCCGCGACAAACCAACCAGAACGCGCCAGACGTTCCCTAACACCAGTCAGCGGTCCAATTAGCAGATTACCTTCATACCAACCTGGTGACATATCCCGCCACATATCTGGAAATTAATTACGGAACTCCAAACGTGTGTTGTTATTTGAACAATTTCGAAACTGATTAATATTGATACGATCCGCAACACTAGCAAACACGGACACGCGAAATGTGATTATACTACTGGAAGAATCGCACAATTCGCCAGAGTAGAGAGCAGTATAAGTCACATCCGTTGAGGTATATAAATGATCAATGGAGCTACGGGGCATGATACGTTACACAGTTGGTTTACTTTAATTTGCCGGCCCTAATTGAAATATCCGGTCAGAAAATATGGCCTCGGTAAGTGACATGGGTAATACTAGTTGGATTCGATTGAATTTCGGTCTTTATTAGCTTTACCTCGTATTGAATCATTAAAATTCATATATCACGAAATTGATTTCACTACCAACTCCGCCGAAATCCTATCTGTATTAATTGAATGACTCGAATCTAACACTCTTCCGTTGTTTTCATAGCGGCAATCAATTTTTATCTTTGTTCAAACAAAAAACCATTAAACACCAGCCAGATTTTTGTGATGTATTTTTTTAAGTCATGAAGAATGAGATATCTGATGCAGGTTTTCGTACCCAAAATCACATCAATCATACATTGAAAACATGGACCCTGCTAATCACTTGGTTAAGTTAACTTCAAAACTTAGAGCGTTATAGCCACATTACTGAAGAAGACGTACTGTGTATACCTTTTTTGAAAAGATACAACCAACTACTTCTTTCTAAAAAATATATTATATATTTTTTGGCCCAAGTCGTGCTTTCAACATTTCTGATATTCTGATGATACTTCGAAATCTATAACATGGGAGTAGTGTTTCCTGAGTAAATTATCATATTCTTCTTCGATAGAACTCAAGTAGAATGTAATCAGAATGAAAATACACGAGTTTTTTGAAAATAGGCATTGTTATGTAGTGGAGTGCCCCAAGGAAGTACTATGGGTCCAATTTTGTTAATTTTATTGGCATATATTCTCATCGCTTTATTGGATCAATGCGTTTCTGTTTTGGTCTACGCTGATATTACAATGAATATTAGGTGGCGAATCGATTCACTCTAAATCCATATAAAACGGATTTGATACACTTCGAGTGTTGGCTGCACAAGTAACTCGAGTCCATAAGTGAGAAAGCATAAAAAAACTAAACTATTTCCTATGTGGATGTTCGAAAATCACAGACACTTAATGAATTGACAGCAAGTATGAGTACTTTGCAATTTAACAATTCGCCAACTAAGAATTTTTTGGACCCAGTGTTTTTCGATCCTATTTCTTTGCATCAGTAAACTCAATCCTGATGTATGAAATCTTGATGTAGATAAATTCCACAAGCGTTGTTTAGTCTACGATGTTTAGCACCGATGTTTTTTAAGCATTGTGCCCTTTTTGTTTGGGTTCACCTGTGCTATGCTATGTACGACTAGTGTAATCAACTTTTATGATAGTCAGTGCTCTTTGAAAGAAGATTTGATCATCATTCACTGCATTGAAGCAGATGAATAATAGCACGTATGGGGTGCAAAAATCTATCGGTTCACATGCGCCAAATCGAAAATGAACAGAAATTCAAACAGGGTACCTATAAAGTTTTACTCTTGATGAGTGTTCTTCTATCATAGTTGCTGATATTTTTCCTATTGTTATTTGAATGATGATCATTGTTTGGAACTGTGCAGGATGCAATATTACATTCACCTGTCTCGTACATTCACTTACTTCGTACAAAGTCAGTCGATTTAAAGATTAGTATTAGTATTTGTAAGAGTGGTTCTCCAAATTAATTTACTTGTGAAGCTGAAGAGTTCATAGGACTTTTTCATACGTAATAGACAAGGATCTGAGAGGAACTGAGTATGCAAAATATGACGACCGCATTCTGTGCACTGTTTTATACTCGAAAAGCTTGCGGATTACGAATCTGAATGCTGCCGGCAACATTTCGAATCCAATTTTTTTTATCGCCCCCACCTCCAAGATATCGAGTCAATCTACCGAACGAACGCTTGAGAGCTATTTTGATGATTTTTTTAGTGATAATATACAATTTTTTCTGATGATATTAGATATACAGCATGTGGAGGTGAATTGGGACCAGGGAGCCAAATGGGCTCCCCACAAAAAATTATTTTAGTTGCCAGAAGAAATTGAAATGATGAAACAAAATGGAATATAACAAGTTAGGGATCAAAATTACTCATAGAGAAAACAGTTTTCAAAAACAAACGAATTTTATTAATATGTAATTTTTACTAAAGATTTATTTACAGATATTATTGATACATTTTTAAAATGAAATAAAATTGAGTTGTAATTTTCTTTGAATCACAGTTTTTTTTTCGACATGTGATGAAAATTTATCAGATTGAATCGAAAATTCTAGTAATGACAACTTTGTCTAACGGCGAGGGTAAAATTCGCCATATTTTTTCATAACCTAATAGGTATATCCAATAAAAAACAAAGGGCTTGGTTACACAAAAAATTATATTAAATAACTTGCTTGACAATTGTTTTGGGATATTAGCCCATTTCTCAAAAGCTAAACTATTTTCAGTACTGTAAACAGCTTTCAGTTGGGGTAAACCCCTAAAAAATTTTCTAGCATTAATTGAATATAATATTTGTGAAACCAATTCAAGTGTTTTGTATCAATATATGTTCAAAATATTTAAAATATTCAGTGTTTCACCAAAAGCAAAATCAGAAAAATTTTCTGAATAAATTCAAGCCGAAGCAGATGATTTGAGAAATTTATTTATGCCGGAGTTCATTAGCAGTTAATTGTGCCTTTGAAAGACTAAAGCTGTCATGGTCTCTAATTCTCCCAATTGTTCGATACTTAGGTATAGGTTTCCTGAATGTACTAGACCTTTTTGTGCAGAATCCAACGATGCAGCTTTTAACCTTTTTTCTAGTACTATGTACTAGACGCATCGTAACCACTCAGTGTAATGCTGGAAAAATATGACAAGGTTTTCGCCAAGGGATTGAGCAGTCAAACTGCGTCCTGAAATATATTTTTTTTCGTTATAACTGATCCATACACCTCAATAACCTAGACGTCCTTGTCTTTTGCAGAAACGAAATATGTGATAAAATATCTTCGAATCGACTTCTATTTTCTGTATTTGAAAATAAATAACTATCTATTATAAATATATATCTTTCTAATAAACACAATATCTATCCGTTTTACATTCTACTACAAGAATATATTGTTAATTCTTTTGAAGAATGACTCAACAAAATCGCCAAATGTGTGAAATGTTTTAATTGAATTCGATTAACAAGCGTCATACCATCAACGATATATATTTTTGAAGAATGCCGAACTAATAAATACATCTTGCCGCGTGTTTGTAACATATTTGTGATTATTTTCAGTTTCTACAGTTCCTATGTTGGAGATTTCTTGTAAAATCCTTCTGGTTGAAAATGTATCAGCAGTAATTCAGAATAACAGAATTGTTTTAAATCCACGTTAATTAGACGATATGAATTTTTGTTGAAGAAGATTTGTGTGCGTTACATCTTGGAATTGTATGTAGTGTTTTTATGTATTTTTTTTTTGTTCTGATACAATTTTGATATACCTTCTTTCGAAGAACTCTTCACAAAGGTGTCCAATTCTTTGTCAAAAAGAAGCACTGCTGGTTCACATTGTGGGGATTCAAGCATTAAATTACTTGACGATATTATAATTGTTTTTTACCTTAATTGATCCTCGATTATGAGCATTCATTAGAGTAATTAATGCACATGACGATTCAGTTTGTATTCGAGATGACAAAATAGCCGGGTTAATAGTATTTTTGTAGGGATATATGAGCCGGTATCTTTGCATCGCATTTTCATTATTTTGAGTAATATCTATCAAACCTCCAGTCACAGCAGAAGATCGGTTTTGATACTGCTCTAATGACAAGTCAAAACCCACTGCATTGAGTTATTGAAACAATCGTTTCTAGTGAAGTCTCTATTGTTTTTTATCTATTTATGAATCATGATTTCTTCGATCTGCCGTTTTTCGAATGTTTATGAACTATTCTGGTTGTGGTTTTCATCAAATTACCCGTTTTACGACAAAACAAACACAATATTCGTTCAAGTTCTCCATTGTTTATGTTTATCACTTATAGCGAACTTGTTCACGTTTTTTTTTTGAGTTAGGCACTGATTAAACACTCAAATACCAGAAATTTTATGTTATATTGCGCAAAATACCAAAAAATTAACTGTTCTAAACTTTAATTTGATTTCTACTGGCAACTACACGCGCTATGGAGCATTGCGGCGGTCGCGGGTGCCAATAACAGAAAAATATGAACCAGCATAACTGCTGGCAACATGTGATTTCTTGTTATCTGAGGTCCCAAAATAACGCATCTGAGCTTAACTGCCGGTTTTTTTCATATTTTGCATACTCAACTCCTTTTGAGCCTGCACTATAATACTAACGAAGTGAAATGTTTTCGTGGCATCTTTGACACTCATCATCATTGAGCATTCTCAAACCGATGTTCATTCGAAACCTTCACCTATACCTTCTCCTGTCACTCTATTGCGTATTTATTTTCTCTAGAAATGATGCCGGAAAAATAGGTTCGACTTCTTAATTTACAAGATAATTTTCACTTACCCATAGATATCAAAATTAAATTTCGAATAAAAGCTCGATAACAAATATCATATACATCAATTTCACCGGGTCAACACATATTATATTACCAATTTACATCACGGAAAAGGTATCTGGAATATTTCAAATACCACCGACACTTCAATTTTCCATCCATAAATTCATCTCTCCTCCGGAGCAACACAACTCACTCCTCCACGCCAATAACTTCAATTTGGCGCACCATGTAAATATGGTTTCTCTTTCTCGGTGTATAGACCATCAATCCAATACCCCATATCATAATATCTGGAAGCAGTTTGAATGTAGAGTCGTAAACCAGATCGATTCGAAGTCTCGAAGTTCGGATTGCTTCCCGGACACAAACACATTAAATTCTCTTGAAAAATATATTGATTTCATATCCTCCGGGCATCATAAATATTTATTCAAATATTGAACCCTTATCCCAGTTGACCAAGGAAAGTAACTCGCATTGCGGCGTTCGCTCGTCCTTTCGTATAAAAGTGTCACCTACATTTCGCGCCGTAGTCCAGGGCCGGAAGGAGGGAATTTTCAGATGGTATGTTAACCACATAAATTTTATATTTCATTCAAAACTGCATATGATATTGATGCTTTACATAATATTATATTTATATTACTCCAATACCTGATGATCATAATAACACAATAATAATAATGATAATAATAATTTTTCAAAATTATTATTAATAATTTATAACTCAAAAATCAATTCTACATTGAAAAAGTACTAGCAAAAATAGGATCAAAATGAAGTCAAGTCAAAAAGAAGAACAAAATCAACAAGGGAAAGTACTTCTCTTCGCTTTACAAAAAACCAGAAATTTATTAATGGAGTATGGTTCACAGTCCATCAGAAATTTGCAAACTTTACTCCTAAAGTGCCTTATGCCAGCTCTTAGCTGAAGCTGCAGAATAAGAGTATTGAAGAGCCAAATTGCCATGTATGGGGTTCCCCTTCTTCTCATCGTTGAGCAATGTATAGGTTACCAATATTTGCACATTCTCCAGGTTGTCAGTACTAAAAAAGATACCTCAGTCTTTTGTGTGTTAATCAGCAGTCCATTAGCAGTACACCACCGTCCCAACAGAACTCAGAACCCTTACCGAGTCAGTCAATGCCGAGTCGACATTCATTGATCTCACTAAAAAATTTGTGTCATCTCCGTACATGATGGGGTTACTGTTCACAAAAGAGCAAGTCGTTGAGAGAGAATTGATATATATCACAAAGAGTAGAGGTCCCAACACATTACCCTGGGGAACTCCCCTTTTAGTTCTGCATCTTTAGAACACCCGTGTTATACCTCCAATCTTCATCTTAACTCTCTGTTTTCTGTTGCTGAGATAACTTTCTATCATTATATATCCCAACATCAGAGACAATCCAACATAAAACAGGGGGTTTCAAATATTCGCATCAACGGAGTACAAAGAGAGGCATGACAATGTAGCAAAGATTGTGCATCAAGAACTGGAATCAAAATAGTCTCTTTACAGAGGAAAAGTACATTCCGGATTTTGGAGAATGACCAGTTTATACTTACTGGAACTGTGGTATCTTGACTGATCAAACAGTTCCACACAATAGGCCTGACCTGGTACTGGTAGACAAAGGAGCGAGGAAAACTACATTCAACTGGGTGGCCATTCCAAATGCTGACAACCTGATTGAGAAGAATGCTGAATAAATCTCAAAATATCGAGAACTTGAGAATATCGAGAAGTGCGAGTGCAGAGACATTGGCACATAAACGGGATCAGGACTGCTCCAACTATCTTGAGATCAACTGGTATAATCCCGAAAAATCTCCTGCAAAATACAGAGATCTAGGACTCGGCGAACATCTCTAGAAGCAATTATAGAAATCGGTACTGCTTGCGTCAGCAAGGTCTGTCAGAAAGATTCTAGGACATAAAGGAAAGCAACGCCATGGTGGTTGTCGCGGTGAAGATCGCCGCCATGGATAACTTGGAAGGATTGACAGAGCTTAATCCCTCTGACATATAATAGCCATGTGAAAATTCCCCTGTGAGGGAGTGTGAAGGCTTGAAATCGATGAAAATAACTAACATATGACAAGTTTGTTCTCGGTGGTCTGGTCCATTACTAGTTCTGTACAGTTGATCGTGCGCTTGATCTTTGAGGCTTTAAGCTTTCCGTGGAAGGAAAAATCTTGAATCCTGAGAAAAGATTTTGTGAGATCAACTCGAGGATTATTTGTCCACGCAATCGTATAGTCCAAGATCCCAGAGTGATCTGATAACTTATTTTCACATGGATAAACCTTAGGTTCTTAGTGGCGTCTCATGCTTTCACTTAGCGTCATACCTGCATGCTTGTGGATCTCGCATTTCAATACCTGGCAAGACCACGTGAGAGAGGTAATTAAAAATAAGAGTCACTTAACTCAAATTTGTATGGCTGAATTTAATATATTTTTAAAAGACTATTTCTTCTAAAGTTATTTTACTGAAGTAGTATCCATAAGAGTCAGACGTTTTCCATGGAAGAGTTTTGTCAGACGCTTTGAAACTCTAGAAAATATATATAGCTTCACTTATTTTTACATATTAGATTTTTCAATAATATATCAATTTTTAATCTGACATTTAAAAATAAGTGAAATTCTTTTTTTGTAGAACTTCAAACTTTGTTTGAAGAAAGTTCTGATCCATGGAAAATATCCGACACTTAATAATACCACTTCAGAAAAATATTCTACGAAACATAAATAATAATCAACCAGACAAACTCAAGTTAAGTTACTCTAATTTTCAGTTACCTTTCTCACCTGGTACGTGCCCAGATGGTCGCAAGGAGAGCTCCACAAGCACGTAAATATTCTAAGCACATGAGACTCTTTTGAGAAGAACTCGTTTCATCCATGTGAAAAAAGTTATGACACATCTCTTTGGCACCTTACTCTAGCAGTAGCTTCAAAAATTGTTTACGTTAATTCTCTAAACCTCTTTCTAATACTTCTAACATATTTCCAACATTGGAATTAATTTTAAATGATGGTATGCCTGAGTAACCTGATGCCTGAAAAAGTAATGCCTGATATGCCTGAGCATAAATGATGATATGCCTCAAGCAAATTTTCATTTGGAAATTTCAGAGCAATTTCATGATAACGTTCCACACCTTCAGATAAATGATTGTTATCTTCAGCTGTGAAGATGTATTTGACCCTGATGAGGGGTGATTGTAAGATAATTTGACCCTAAGAAATCCATTTTTGTTGAACGCTGACTCAATTGACAACAAGCGTGCCTCACTGCTCGATTCAGGAGATGATGATATCAATTGAAAAGTTCTTACCAGCAACCTTCAAAAAGGCGACAAAACATACAAAAGTCAATCAAAACGTAAATAGAAAAGAAAATCAACTTTATAGCTTTGAAATGTATCTTGATGATTTCTTTGATTTCATTCACTGTTATTTGGAAACGTTTATATATATTTCGTTTCTTAATTGATAAAAATATAATAACTATTTTCAGGGATCTGCATGAAAACTACGGCTGATTTATTTACCATTTGGATGAATATTAAATTTCCTAAAGAACTGAAAGATTTATAACGAAAATCAGAGTGACGCTTTCCTAGATGGAAAACGTGAGGGAAATGGATCATGTATGACTTCAAGTCGAGGGTGGCTACAGCTTGACGTATAAAAGCCACTAAATCCCTATAAGCCTGACTTGATAGCAACTCATTCCTTTTATATGGAAAATGCAATTTCACGTCTGCGTTACAAATTTATAATGGTAATCATAACTTTCGAAATATTTTATCATCCCTATCAAACGAAAATAACACACATTTGAAAAGGATTTCGAAGTCAGAATTTTCACAGCTACGTGAAAATGGTATTCCAAATCCGTTCCGAACGTAGTTCAGATTTAACTGAATACAAAACTGAAATAGTTTCCACAAAAGAATGGAATCCATTAAGTTTATTTCACCAACATTGAATAAAATGAACATATAAAAACAATGATGTACCTATCAGGATGAATTCTGAATATTTACAACAAAGTTAAACATCTAAGTAGCGCTAATGTTGCGGCAGCTATATTATAGTCGTTTTTGAATTTTCAATATAAAGATGCAAATATTTTAGCTAATGTTCATTACTACAACTCATATAATGTTTCCTTTCTAATAAAATTTCTATGCGGATATATCCTACTATTCTTCTCACACATAACTCTGTGGTACTGTCCTAATGTACTAGTTTCGTCTTATTGTATGAGTCAAGGTTCCCAATGTTTTTCTCCTGCAGAATACTTACAAGTTCAGTATCTTGTCACGACGCTCTAACCTAGCTAACTATTTGAGGTAGTAATATTAATAATATCAATGAGGATTAGTAATATTATTAATAGTACAATAATAGTTAATTCAGAATGGTAGATTCATAAACAACAATGACATAGCTTCCAGTCAAACCTTGTCAAAGGTGAGCTTGGTGATCTTGGCGAAACAAAGTTTTTCAACGAAAGAAGTGATTTTAGACACTAGTACTCTCATTTCTAGCTTCACATTCATTCTTGAGAGATATTTGTTCTAGATTACAGCTACGGATGAAAATCCAGCACCACACGAAAATGATGTTGAAAGCTTTGGCAGTACCTACTCATTTTGCACCAATATCCAAAACATCACCAAAACAGAACTATATCCAGTTTTGGCAAGACAAAGAGTTCAATTATGTGTATTGAAGGCATCTGGAATCCACACATATTTTTCGACATTATCACCTGCAAAGTATATCGAAAACCGGTCGATAAGCTTTGAAAGCTCAACGAATGCTACAGCTGGCCCTATAGTTCAACTTTCATATCTTAGAAGTCTTTAGCGACCTAGTTTTATTGTAATATACTGCATTGAAGAAATATTCTAGTACTTAGTTGAGTTCAAGCTATTTGCATTAGTTCTCATATCTCTATTCTCGGCACAAGTTCTTTTTACTCTTGGAAGTAGTTTCTCAAAAATGAAGTAAAGAATTTTTATAAAAACCATGTGTAGGAAAAGAAAACTCCGCATGATATATACGAAGATAGTCTTCAACATACGTTGAATGTTTGGATTGAATGTTTGGTCACTAATTTCACCGGTATTTTAACAATACAAATATAGTAGCTACATGTCTTGCAAGTTTTCGGCAGCAACGCTGCCTAAATTCATGGACAATATACCACAAAAGCTCAGAATACAAGAGTTTTAATGCGTTGACTCATGATGGTGCACCACTACATATTAGTTTGGTTACCCAAGATTGTTTAACAGCAGCATACGGAGATCCTTTTAGAGATACGGATTAATCGAGATGGCCGCTCGATAACCAGACTTAATTTTACTGGTTAATTTTTGCTGAGAGACATTCGTTCGCCAGTTATGTTCCTTTTGTGGACAATTTTAACGGTTTGAGGAATCAGATAACCTGGGTGTACCTCGATTAGATACGACCTCGATCTATTTGTGAGGATTCGAAGGATTCGAGAAGAAGATGGAATGCTGATACACAAGCTGGAGAAAGTATCTTCGCACATTCAGTCTAAATTGAACAATTTCACATATTCTTTCAGATAATAAAACGTTCGTCCCAAAGAGTTTTTAAAGAATCAACATAAAATGTCACAAAAAAATAAAATTATTCCAACTGCATATAGCTAAGGCACAATGGATGGAATTTGTTAGATATGAAACATAAGACCAGAAATGTACGTTAGGAGTTGGCTAAAATGGCTGTCAAAAAGCAACATACACGATGAATTACAACATCGACTGAAAATAAAACGATATGTGACAAGAAGAAAAAGAGTGAATATCATCTATGTCAGAAGTGGGACGGCTCTGGTTAAATTCGATAGGCAAGTCCATACATTTGTATGAAATTGTCACTTTTCACGTAGATATTATCAATAAACTGCCGAAGTATACCCGCTTTTCAAATATATATTGTCATATATCTTACCCGTCTGTGCTTTGGGTCCTAACTGAAAACCCCGAATTTTTCATGATCAATAAAATTCCTCTATAAATTTTATTTTATATAGCATTCGGGATACGTTTTTATGATTTCCTGTCTGCAGTGTGTGATGAATAAGTATCGTAAAAGCTTACTTTTTCCTGCTGTGTGGATGTCCAGTAATAGAATAGGTATCGATAGTCGAGATCAACAGCCCCTCAAAAGGCCGTGGCGTGAGGCTCTCTTCTATCACCCTACCCTTCATATATTTCCGCGGAATTCATAATACCACTCATTTTTGTCATAAAAGAAGTTGACATTAGTTCGTGTTGAGATAAGGTCAGACAACCATTCATTCTAGAATTGTTTTCCAGGTTTAAAGTAAATAGTGTCGAGATTTACAAGAGATGAAAAACCCGACTCAAATTAAGTATTAATTTATTCACTTTGTTTTTCACTGCTTTCATATTCAATTGTTTGCCTAGAAATTTATGATCCGAAAAAACTTCCTCAACTTCGTCGATGTTTTATTCCTTTTCTGCAACGATTTTTCATGTTAAGGATAGGATTCAATATTTGTATCGAAATAACTGACAGAAGTTATTAAAAAAAAACTCATTGATTGAATATATTCCAAATTAGTTGTTGTATCGGAAATCTTATTAAGAATGAAATCTGATTAATTATGTGTTTTTCGACCTCAAATAAGCCAGAAACTACAGTTTCATCGAAATCGAAAGAAAAAAATTTTCGACTTTTTCCCGACGAAAATTATTAAAATGTTTCATCCTAGAAATTGACATTTTGACATTGACATTAAATCAGGGAAGCATATCACGCATTTATCATCATTTTCTACATAAACCTCATAGTTGCCTCGAAAATCCCATGGGAAATTGCTCTAAAATTTCAAAATCATGTGAAATGAAAGCTATCTTCCAAATTAGTTGTTGCATCGGAAATCTGAATGGAAATATTTATTTTTCGACCTTAAATTAGTCAGGAATTATATTTTCATCGAAATCGGAAGAACAAGTTTTCCACTGTTTTTGTGACGACAAATTGACATTTTCTCATTGCATCAGGGGCGCAAACCACGAATTTATCATTTTGTACATTTGAAATCTTGTACGCGTTAGAAATTTGCTATATATTTTTGTCACTCCTTCATTTGCATTTTTGAACTTTACATTGCCAATCAGATATATAACTTTCTCCTAGTCACTAAACTAATCAAATAAACTTCCATACCTAACCTGGGCTCCGAACTCAGCACATCTGCTTCAGATGCTGCGCATTATAATTAAAAATAATATAAAATATAATTAATTAATTTATTTATAATATTATATTATCAAAAAACGTTCCTCCTTAAAAACTACTAATTATTAATAAGATTTTATGATATTGTGCAACTTTTATTTCACTCCAAATTTTTTTTGCGATTAGTGCATTATATACATTTAAGTCAAAGTTACGTTAGCCTCAATTTGAGCGAGACAGAGAGAGAGAGAGAGAGAGAGAGAGAAATAACTTAATTGAATAAAAATTCAAAAGTGAATATTCCACAGATATTCATGAATGAAGTTTTTCTCTCTTTTTTCTCCTTCTCTGTCCCTCTCTCGCTCTGGAGAGTGTAACTAAAGGAGTTCAACCTTCTATTTTCAATCTCTTTCATGTAATTTTTTTGTGTCTCCTTATGTCAGGCGCTTTAAAGAACAGTGAATTCAGAGAGAGTTATCTATTTCTCCATTATTCGATTTTTCGAAAATGTTTTTGAATATTCGTGTTTATGAACGCGAGAACTGAAATGTTACATACTTTAAACATACCGATGAGCAATTAATATTCCTTTGGTCATCTTCTGTGATAAACAAATATTCCTCTACAAAAAAATAAAGATTGTTTAATTATGAATTTCAATTTTCATAATGAAACAATATTTAGCAACAAATACGCATGACGGCGATTCGAAGTACTACTTCTTTATCAAATGCTGAATTAATACTAGGTGTAATTTTACAAACTCACTACTTATAGCTATTTTACCAGAACATAACACGTATGTTGTTTTATGACTTACTTGGAATGACGACGAATATCAGTTGTATTCATAGAATACAACTGATATTTAACAAAAAAAGGAGAATCGTATACATGGAAATAAAAACAGAAAATCAATTTCTTGAGTCAGGTATACCAACTAAATGTAGGAAAAGATACAAATAATATACAACTAGGATTTATAAGAACAGATAAAGAAAAGTTAAAATTTCTGAACATGAAAAATATAAAATTGAAAGTAAATTAACTAAAAACTATATGTATATGCCTTTATTTCTTGTTAGAAATCTTAGTTGTATATTATTTGTATCTTTTCCTACATTTAGTTGTTATACCTGACTTGAGAAATTGAATATCTGTGTTTCTTTCCAGGTATACGATTCTTCTTTTTCTGTTAAATATCAGTTGTATTCTATGGTCGTCATTCCAAGTTGGTCATAGAATGTACTTGGTATGTTCTGTGAAAATAGCTATAAGTAGTGATATTGTAAAATTACACCTAGTATTAATTCAGCATTTCATGAAGAAGTAGTACTTCGAAACGTCGTCATGCGTATTTGTATTAAAGTATGAGAAAATTCTAAATATTGTTTCATTATAGATATTAATTTTCTATCGGTCTATCGTTATTAGTACAAAATCTCTTGTTTTTTAGGTTAGTAATAAAGTTGATTTAATGTTCGCTGTTCTCTTTATGAAATATTTTGTAATATATTAAATAAAAACACTTGGCTTGGTTTCACAACATTTATAATAAATACTATACTATTATAAATTTATAATAAATAATTATTTCTGGGTGTTACCTCATTTCCAAAAGTCTTTTGAAATAATTGAAAATTGATCATTATCAATTATTTTTTCAAATTTTGTGGAAACAAGCCAAGTGTTTTTATTTAATATCTTTATGTTATATTGAGTGAATTTCGTGTTTTGTATTAAATAATAAAGAAAAATTAAATTAGAACTGTTCAAAAAACTGATTCCTATCTTGTTTGAAGATCCTATTGAATTTCATTTATGAATCTTTTTTGTCATCAGAATAGAACTGAGAAATTATATTTTTTATAATATTTTACCAATTTTATTTTCTACTAAATTAAATTTCCATGAAATTTTTGATTCAGGTTCTTGAAAGAAAGAATTTTCATTCATTGTACAATTCCTCAATATATTTTTAAAATATAGACATTTCAAACAGTGGTTAAAATAGCTCTCATACATTCAAACAATAAAAGATAGTTTTGGACAGTTTATGGCCTAATATCAGAGATCAAACTATTTCCAATGGGCACGCGGCTTACTGTATGATATTGACCGGAATTTTATGTCCACTAGTAATATTTTACGACAATACTAAAACTATGTCAGGTCACCAATTAGGAAAAGTGGTCAATTTCATCCAACCAATCGTTGAAATAAAAAACCTATACTGTAGCTTCATTCCAATGTCCATCACTCAGACATTTGAATATCTACTTATAAATATGAAATATCCCATAACAATAACCTTTTATTTCTGCCATAAAATCGATCATTGCCTCGACATTTTTAGTGGATTAGTTTGTTCTGAAAGGCATTGTAAACAATTTTATGAAATCGAACTCTACGTTAAATTTCAAGTCGTTTTATAGTGCTTCCCAGAACGAATGCTTTGTATTATAAAAAGTGGAGTAGTAAAATGATGCCATAATAATAAATTACCGTCTAACTATACGCCTTTTTATGTCTTCAGGGGTTCAGAATTGAGCTGATATTCAGTTTGCGTGCTTGCGATTAGAATGGCAGTCCCTATGTCTGGATTGTAAGACTAATTGGGAAAAGAATGAATAATTTCACGAAATTAACCTCTAGTCCCTTTCATCATAATCACTCTGTAGTTGTTACGTTTGAATAAATGAAATCCGAATATTTAATTCATTTGGAATCCTAAAATGAAGAGTCATTTCTTGAGTAGCAACATCTGTTTGTTCTCTAGACAATTGTATGTTCTCTCACGTAAATTATCAATTTTTTCAACAATAGGTAATTTTCAGACGTGGTATTACAGAATGGATTTTTTGCATACCTTTATAAGTGTTGAGAATTATACTAGAGTTATCCTCTTCAATAACTGATATTTAATATATCGTTATTCTACATTGGAAGGTATCCATGTTATCTATTGGAGTGTGTAGAACATAACGTGTATAACATATTCTATATTCAACAATATCACATGTACGCAACATTGTACATTGTCATATAGATCAAGCATTAGAGAGCAAGTAATAGATTACCGAGTGTTTTGAAAAGTTGTAAATTAAAGTACAAAATACCTACAAAACAAAATATCATGAAAATGATGTACTCAATGTTTAATATCTTTCGTAATGAACTTCGTTGTAACGAATTCTTTCAACGAGAAAGAAAGACTAAATTGAAATAAACCTTCCGAGAACTGGGCTAAACAAAATTGGTTGACAAAGCGGAAAATCAAGGAAAATTTCAAAATGCTCCAAAGAAACATTTTCAAATTGAATTATTCAATACGAAAGGCATTCTTCGTTCTAACGTAAATACTCTTGTACTTTCAATTGGTACAACTCGAAAACATTGATATATTTCTATTCTCTTTACGCTCAACGACTTTTATTTAGTTATCCTTTTTTAGAGAAGTTACCATTAGTCGTTTCATTTATTTATATTCTTCTGCTATTTATTCTATCTACAGGTAGGAAATTTCAGTACTAGAAAAAATTTACATAATTTTCAAATGGTTTCTTTTCAGAAAATATTTAAAATATTTTGTTTTCGTGTGAAACTCTTCTTCAAATCCTTCATGTAAGTAGAATTCTTAATTCCGCTCCAAGTAAAATATTGATGTTTATGTTTCTCTTTTGTTTTTTTTAAATCTTCGTATTATGCATGGATTGCTCCATACTCCCAATGTGTTGTATAGAGATATCTTAAGGGATATTAATAAAATAAAAGATTCACTAAAACAATATCAAAATTGTAACAATCCTTCATTCAGACTTCGTTTTTGAACGCAGCAACTCACCACCTTTCTGAAAGTCTCAATGAATGATCGCTACAATTTTTAAATTGTTTCAGTGTTTCAGTAAATGTTATCTTGTATTATATCTTTTCAAGAAATCTAATTGAATGAAATTGAAAAAAAATTAAGCTTTCCTTTCTTGATTGAAAGTCCTAAATTACTGAAGGACATTACATCTGTTGGTCAAAACATTTGAAATAGAAAGTTTATAGATGGAGTGCTACCTACCAATTTGAATCATTATTCCCAAGAAAAATTGATCCCAGAATATGAAAGAAAATTAACACTAGAACATTCATTAGAAAAATTCAAATTTAACAAGAGAATGTTATAGTAGAGCTAGATATGTGAACGTGTACGATGTGATGTCTCCTTTATCCTTCAAGGGATAAATGTCAGAGAAATATTGAAATCGATGCCACACCTGCTGGAAGTGCCAGACATATATGTTTCGTTCTGCAAGGAACTCGTCAGTCGCACCACGTCCATCGAAGTGAGGCAACGACTTCGATGGACGTGGAATTCAACCCCCAAGAATCTTCTTGTGACTCCAAGTGGAAGACTGTAGAGTACTGAATACAAATATTATAGTGTTCATTTTCTTAAATATCTCATTCAGTCCCATGTGCACAAAAAACAAAAAACCGAATTGGCCCCTGGAAATAAACGCGAGCGTACAACTAACGCAACCTATTGACATTTGAAAACTATTGGTATTTCGATGATGATATTTGTGAAATAGACATTTCAATTTAGTAGATACCTACGGGTATAGAAGATATGTGAAATTTCGATGCTTGGTGTGTCTGTAATCTGAAAGGTGTTTTCTACTGATTCCTATAGATGGAATTGTAGAGTATTCACTACTCTACGGTCTTCCACTTGGAGTCACAAGAAGATGCTTGGAGGTTGAAGTCGTTGCCTCACTTCGATGGACGTGGTGCGACTGACGAGTTCCTTGCAGAACGAAACATATATGTCTTGCACTTCCATCAGGTGTGGCATCGATTTCAATATTTCTCTAACATTTATCCCTTGAAGGATAATGTTCATCACATATAAAAGGATAATGGACATCACATCGTACACGTTGACATATCTAGTTCTACTATAACATTCTCTTGTTTAATTTGAACTTTTCAAATGAATGATCTTGTGTTCATTTTCTCAAATATTTCATTCAGTGCCATATGAACAAAAAGTCATTTCCTTATATATATATATATATATATATATATATATATATATATATATATATATATATATATATATAATAGCATTTCTGGTGAATTATTCAATAGTGTTGGCGTCAACTTGATGTAAATCCATTAAAGGTATATTAAATTAAATTAAACACTAGGCTTAATGTTTCACGATTATATTTAATATTAAAATTAAATAGTCAATATGTTTCGAGCGTGAGTTCATTTTCAAGACTGAACTCATATATGATATATAATCGTGAAACATTAAGTCTAGTGTTTAATTTCATTCAATATTTAATTCCACCAAGAGTTAAGCGAGAATTCAGTCTGAGTTTCTCATATACATGGAGAGCTCCTTATTAGCGCTTCCTTTTTTCGCGTTTCCACTATTCGCGGATTAGAAAAATGCGACCCAATTCGCATTTATTTATTCGTGGTTATAGATTTCTTCATTCGCGAATCTAATCGCTATTTTTGTGACTGGTTTCTGAATTGTTTCGTTTCGGAAGTTAAAATTTATTAAGAATTTAGGCTATAAAGCAGATATAGTTTTGGATAATGAACCAGGTCATCCACCTGAACTTGAAATGATGCATTCAAATATAAGAATGACATTTTTACCTCCCAAAACGACGGCTTTGCTTCAACTTTTGGACCAAGGGATAATTCAGGTCTTTAAGCTCTATTACATTAGACGTACCTTGAAAATCATATTGGATAATATGGAATATGATCCTGATATGAATGTTATGGAATGCTGGAAGAATTCTGATATAGGAAAATGCATAGTAAACATAAAAGAATCGTAGGAAGAACTGAAGCCATACACATTGAAGTTATGCTGGAAAAATGTGGCCTACTCTCACTGCGTCAAAAGTCGTAGGATCTGTGCAGATTCAAACATTAACTGCGAACATAACCGAAATTTAGAATGGAATAGGACAAGATGGGTTCCAACAGATTATCAACAACAAATCAGTGATATTCAGATGTTGCTTGAATCGCAAGTTGAAGATTTGGCGCAAACCGACTTGAAGGAAATGTTAATTTATCCATCGATGAAGAGGCCTATAGAAATAGTGATATTTAATGTGCAGTTTTGAAAATGAATAAAATCACAATGGCTCAAGGCCATTGTGATTTTATTCATGAAAATCGATCCGTATATGGAACGAAGTCTTATTTTCAAAACGTAAATTGGTGAAGTCATTACTGATATCAGTTTAAATTGAAGGAACTTTTAAAAACTGTCAAGCAAGAAAACTATTTTGTGATGACATAAACCATTACCTAAGCCTGAACATAATAATTGATCAATATGATCAAACTTTTCAATTAAATAAGTTTTTTCATATCCTTTTTTCATTTTGTCACCCAGGAACATATCCCCTATAATCTCATATAAATTACCATTTTATATTCACTGTATTCGCGGCATATTTTCGGAACGTATAGATACCCCGCGAATAAACGGCTTTCATTGTATTTTATATTTATTACCAATAAGATATATTTACAACTATTAAAATTATTCTGAATTATCCATCAAATATTCCTTCATCAGAGCGCATTTTTGATGATTTTTGATTGAAATGTTGAAAACTATTTATCAACCAGAAGAGAAAGAGAACAATTTGGAACTAGAAGAATATGCATTGAACGAACATTTTACTTGTTCATCTGAATACATCAAATTTTGACGAGAGATATTGAACGGGATTAAAAAATATAAACGAAGACTCAAGAGAAAGCTGACAATTAGTCAAATTACGAGAAACTGAACAACCCAACAATGATAATGAAAGAGAATATCGAAAAAACTAAGCTATTATCGAAAGTGAAGCTTGAAGAACACTTTGGAAATAATATTTCAAATCCCATAAATTGAAAAGAGAAAGAAAAATTTATCAATTTTTATTCGATATATTGAAATTTATTTTCGAAAATCATTCGGATTTTTGAATATAAACTTAAATTCAAACACTTGAACTTATGATTTACACTTTATTGACTACATAGCATGACGCGTTTCGTCGTTACAAACGACCTCTTCAGATGCTTACAGAAAAATGTATGTAAATTATTCTGTAAGCATCTGAAGAAGTCGTTTGTAACGACGAAACGCGTCATGCTATGTAGTCAATAAAGTGTAAATCATAAGTTCAAGTGTTTGAATTTAAGTTTATATTCAATTATAATGGATTTACATCAAGTAAACGCCAACACTATTAAATATTCGGATTTTTTGTAAAATCGCACTTACCTTATCATACAGCACTCCTTTTTCATTTCATATCAACATTAGTTAGTTTTCAACTAACATATCAACATTGTTAGTTACTGAATTAATACTTTCACTATAATGAGATTATTACACTATAAAAAAAAATTATGAGGAAATGAAACACTTCATTATTGCTAGATATTTCATCGTCAAGATTTATTTATAAAATTTTTACACATGTTATCTACACTGTACAGGTGGCTCTAACAATCAGTTATAAAGATAAAATAAATTACAGGAAATATACAGGAGGATAAAAACTATATATAGCACCAGTCAATACTACAAATATACAAAAGAGATATAGAAATCTGAAATATACACGTAAACACAATCTTTCACTCTCATAAGCAAGAGGGATTAGAGAAAACAACTTATTAAATAAATATGAAGAGATACTCAACTAAAATAGATATCGATTTTTTTCTTCTAAAGTTACTTACATCACAGACCACGCGCGGTTTCAGTCACATTCGGCGTTGACGCCGCTTGTAATTATCATTCGCAACCGTAATTACAACAAAATATACATAAATGGTACAATTGTGTGTGAGAAATTACATTGTATTTCTGAGTCTTTCAAGCTACCGTAAAAACACATCGTAAAGTGAACAACCTCTCATTACACAGTTCATACGGACTTATCGTTTTCAATTATGAGAAATGTGAGTGCTTGGAATCATGGAAATTAATTTTTCACTTCAATAGTTACACATATGACACATAATATTTGTTCAAGTTCTGTCTTTAAATTAGTGAACTATATATGTTTTGTATTGTCCTCATTTTCTCAAAATTATCACGTTTATTTTAAAATAGTGGATATCGACAAAATTCGAGGATTTTTTATTAGGATTTCCAGTCTACCTACTCATAAATTCATTCAAATAATTTTCCGTCTATTCAATAGAAAGATTTGTTACGACTTTTTTATAGATTAATATGCTATTTTATATTTACAATTATGCATTTATGAATGCACAAGATTCATTTTTTTACTAACCCCTTTGTTAAATTCATACTTGAAAATGAACTATTATGAGTTTTATGGAATAGTTTTCAGTTCCGACTGTCCATGAGCAGTTAAAATCGGAATGATCAAATTAACTACAGTCGCTCAATCATTTTTATGAAATGAACTCAAAAATAACTGATTGTTTCAGAATTATTTTGAAATTAATATTGATGACAGAAAATTGCTTCTGGAATATCTGAATTGTTCTGTTTGGCTTTCATAATATAAAAATTCATTTCAGGTTAAATTAAAATAAGAATAGTTGAAAAAAATACTTATTTCTCTATTTGTGGAATAAAGAATTCCATTCAACTTTTCTTGAGTACGAGCAGCAAAAGAAGTATATGAAAACATCAATTAAAGAAATATGTTCTCAATATTTCGACAAATGATATTATGAGTAGAAGCGCAGGTATAAAAGTACCAAAACCGGACAAACAATGAATTCTTACCTGACAAAAGGAGGGTAATTTTATCCTTTCCTACATTGAATGCTATTTCATAAGAAAATAATTCACTTTTAAGTACCTAACTGATAATCACTTGATTTTATTAATGTAAAAACTGTGGCAGATCTAAAAAAGGTTCACCAATAACTCAAACAATTTTATGTGTCATTTTACATTAATTAAATGAAGGCTATAACAAAATTGAATATATCGATCCAGTATTCATTTAAAATACATATCAAAGTGAATGGAAAAATATCAAAGCATTTTCCTGCAATATTGGCCTGATGAAATCAGTGCATTCATCTGTAGCAAACAAAATTATTTATGAATCAATTTCAGTTCCACAATAATTAAACGAAATAGTTTGACCAGCTATTCGATAAATATAATAAAATTAATGATATGGAAGTCTATGAAAATAATTGTATAACAGAACATATAAACAAAACGTATTTGTTTTAAATTCAATTACTGATAAATGAAAACTATTTATTTCGAATACTGGACACAAACCACAGAGAAAAATTAATAAGTATAGTAAAAAATTAATTTCCAAAATTTTTTCCTATTAATGGAACAAAAATCTATTTTTCTTTTATTGTTGAATAAATATTTCTCAATTTATAAAACAACAAATCAAAATATTTTGAGACCTGATTTTACGTCTATCAACAAACAACTCTTAGGTTTTACAGTGACAAAATATATCAAATCAACAGAAGTATTTAAAAACCTCAAAGTTTTCAGTCGGAAACTGTCCAATAACACATAACGGACTTACCGTTCGAAAATTCGATAAACGCGAATTTGTATCACCCTGTAAGTCATTCGGTTTCTTCGTCGTCATCTCTCACACTTTAGAATTATTCTGGCCGAACGGACTAGTAAACATGACTCAAGTTTGACTTAATAAAATAATACCAATCGCGAAAATTGTTATAAGAAACATCACATCAGTCACTCCCGATCAGTCGGTTAAGAGAAACATGTCGAACAGTTTCGTAAACATTTTAAAATTCGCTAGGAGGTACGCTTCACACCTCAACGATTGAACCAGATGAGTAGCGCGGGTGTCACCAGAAACACGACACTTTTAACGTTTGTGTACAGGCTGTTCGCGCTATTAAACCTGCTCAACCCGAGCGATTCCTCCACGGCAGGGCTGTTGCTTCGCGGTAACTTACTGCGAGCGGCGCCACCTATGTGGTTGTCATCTAACTCCATTATAGGTGTACCGCCCGGCCAGCCGCCTTCTGTGCTGTATCTTCTGTAGTTGCATTGGTCTATTTGCGAGCGCTGGTAGTGTTTAGATATGTAAGGATAACGGGAGTCCTTGTCGGTACCCTGCAATTAGAAATATTGAATTTGAATTAATGTTCAATACGAAAGAAGATATCCGCTATATTAATATAGAAGTCACGGAAATGGAAACAAATATTATATTGTTGGAGAAACTGGATGTGCCATTAAATAAACATTATCAACTTTCATATCTACTTATCAATTTTCATTTCAGAACACATTTCTCATATCGGTACCTACCATAAAAATTTAAATTCGGGGAATATTACTATGAAGACGTGATCATTTAGACTTTCTTGAAATTGAATTGAAGAAATTTCATTGAATAAATTGAATTCGAACATTAAATGCGATGAAATATGTAAACCAAGTATTTCCAAAAACCTTTATCACTCTTATCTCATGAATTTGTGTATTAGTTCATCATCTCTTCTGATGAAAACAAAAATAACAGATGAAAATTATTAGATATTTGATATTTCCATTTAAAATATTTGAATCATTCAAAACACAAAACTAATTTCTATTTATTTTCATACCAATAAATCTATTGAGAAAATGAAAGCAAAACAAAATTCAAAAATGTGGGTATCGTTTATAATTCATCAATGTAACAAATGAAAAGGGAATACTTTTGCGAGTGACTTTTGGATATCTGAGTTTCGGTAGAATTACCACACATCCATTCTTCAATTTCTGCTCGTTCGCTAACTGAAAAGTTCTTAGACAAAAAAATTTGAATAATAGATATTTTATGACTTGTTAAACATATAATTAAATTAGCATGTAATGAATAAAATAAACTTTAAATTGCGGCATTGTTTGAACGGACATAAATATTCCTGTTTATAAGCAATTATTCGCCGTTATAAACTTATTATTGATGGTAATAAAATGTTTCGTTGAGTTTAGTTATACTGTCTAGCCGGATTTCACTGTAATTCTGGCATTTTAATGATAATGGAAGATCATCACATCTTCCGTAGTCATAATGAGCAAATTCTGTATGCCTTTAGTGCATTCCATAACCATCTGACAAAGTTTTAGGAGATAACTGATACAGGGAGAATTGAGATAACGATCAATACCTGTTAAAATTTCCGGTGCTCATAATATTATATGTTCCACAAACTTCTGAATAGTACAACTGATTGAATCACAAAATTTCGTTGATCATTAATGGATAATACACGTGATAATCTAAGTATATATTAATCAAAGACAAACTGCATTAATTATTTTTTAATTTATAGTTTGAATTAGGCAAAAATATAAAAGACAATCTTCACAATGAGCGCTCAAATTGACATCTAGATCGACGCTAAATTACTTATCAAAAGATCTCTGAAGTTTTACACAAAATCTGCAAACAAGGTGAAAGTAAGGAAACTCATCCTGAATATCTTGAATTCTTTCTTTGCGCAAATGACAACTGTTTCCAAAGTAGGTTCGTTATTCAATAATTCTAAATGACAACAGGCATTATTTTACGAACAGAGCAGATACTGACAGGCTGAATGACATTTTCTTTATTATGATTTGGTTACACCAAAAGAACATGTCTTTCTTCACTTTTGTAAATAAGAACACAAATAATACTTTTTCAATTTATAACCTTCAATACGCAGACATTTTATGCCATCTTCGTGCAAGATGATTTTAATTTAACACCTAACAAGGATTTGCAGTAAAATCGCACGGATTACAAAAGGATGATGAAATGATAGATATACGACGTATGTCGGAACTACATTCATAACCTCTAAACCGCTCAGCCGTTTTCCACGCGTTCATAAACTTATCCAAGCCATTCCAAGTTTGCGGATATTTACGCAAGAAACAACAGTCTCACTTCCATTTCCTTGACGGGAATAATTAAATTTCATAATTAAATTTGTAAAACGGCCATTATTGCAGTCGTTTCTCATTAAACGGGGGCAATTTTGGCTGCAACAAGAATAATAACTCACCGGTAGTAGAGTCGACTGGGCCGTTCGACAAAGAGGAATGAAGGAACCCTTCACGGTGGCTTCCTGGAACGTCTGGAACTTATTGTCCCAGTCGTAGGAACGCAGTCTTGCTTCCAGTGTCATCCCTGCTAATTCCGGTGGCGCAGCTATTCTAACGGGGTTAGAATCCCTGAAACAATATTGTTACATATTATGCACCTTATAATCAGAAAAATATATCAACTTCTTAGAATTCTTGATAATATTTAATAGTGTTGGCGTTTACTTGATGTAAATCCATTATAATTGAATATAAACTCAAATTCAAACACTTGAACTTATGATTTACACTTCCTTGACTACATAGCATGATTATTCTGTAAGCATCTGAAGAAGTTGTTTGTAACGACGAAACGCGTCATGCTATGTAGTCGATAAAGTGTAAATCATGAGTTCAAGTGTTTGAATGTAAGTTTATATTCAATTTTTGATAACTTTTTTATGGTGGCGTTCCAATTATGTCATAAAACGTGAACCCTTAGTCGATAATGAGATCTTAACCTCAAAATTACAGGTTCATCTCACTTTCAAAATACAAATATAAAAGGGGTTCAAATATAATGCCATTTTCCAATGTTTTAATCCAGTTAGTTAATTTTCATTCTACAAGTTATCTAACCAAATGTTTTTAAATTATTGACCTTTGAAGCTAATTTTTGAGGATAATTTGAACAAGAACAAGAAGCATCCTGTATTGCAATGTTAATTCAAACGATTTTAATTGATAAATAAGGATAGCTTTTATATAATATATGACAGGGTTATGATAATATTAGTACTATTAGTTACAATATTATTTGGATCTGGAGAATATATGGTCTGAAAAATTAAATTTTCTAGAGTGGATAGATGCTTTCACTTGTACTCTTTTACAAAACAAAATGTATAACAGCTTCTTCATATTTTTTCGAATAAAGATCATATTCTTGAAATATTCTTGAAATGACTTTTTCAATTGAAAACTGAATCAGCAAGTACTTACGGTATTAACTCCTGAATTCCTAAAGAGTGCCACACTGTAGGCAAACTGGGCAAACTGTGACAAGCAGCAAGCGACCTCTGTTTCGGATAATACAATCCCATCACTAAACATGTTTCTTCTCTACTGGTTAGACCACCTAGAGTTATAGCACTTCTACTAGAACTGTTGTATGTACACTCAGCTATCAAGTGATCACCCGGTAAAATCTTTGCAGGGACCACCAGTTTTCGATATTCCTGGTAATCGGCATCAAGGTTGTCGTCAGCCGCGATCGGAGCTTGCTCAATTCCACTTCTGATGTGTTTCAACGCAACTCTCTTTCCTATCCTATGTGTTTTCATCACCACAGCAAACATATTGATGCCATTATGAGGAAATGCTTGGCGAGTACACTCGGATACGCAGTGACCCGATGATACCACTCTCTGCTGTCCAGGAGGTATAATGTGTCTCCAATTAGGATCCATGCCTATTGATATCACACCAGCGTCGTGGCGTCTCAGTTCCGGTGTATAGTACAGCCGCAAACCTGAACCATCCATTGCTGCGTTAGATCCATCACTTGGACTCGTGAAATGAGTCTCCAGCAAATAATATCTCGACGAAGAAGGATCCAAGGGATATCCTGCCTCTGGTGGAAAGCTAAATCCTTCGGATCCTCTTGCCCAGCTTGCAACTACAGTATTGCAAGTAAGTGATGGCATATGAGGTTCATAACATTGACGTCCAGGAGTGTCCACAAGTTTTGCCACCTGTGGGGAATCACGGCATTCGTATAGGACAACGTGCTGCAACCCTTTGGAGCCCGTGATTCCTTGAAGTGGTTCATACTGAAACAAGAGAAAATTATGTTAAGAATATTTCTTATGGACCATTTGATTGAAAATATTTTTTTTCATGAAAACTAATACTTGACTAAGCATAACGAATGCAGGTTTCTTCTTTTGGTGTTGAATTCAATTTCATTTCTTTGGTTCAAAATCATCTTCTTTTGCTATTAATCAATCTTTCGTTCATTTACATACTTTTTTCTATTTGTAAAACTAAATTAAAACCTGAACACCCGCTATTCTGAAATTAAATGAGCATTGAAGACGAAATAGGATAATTACATTTCGTTCTCGAACACCCACACAGAATTACCACCCAGCAAATCATGGTTCCAACCGTCCCTACAATCAGTTGCGACACAAATAAAATCATCGTTTACAAGATCAAAATTTAGATCCCCTAGTCGACGTTACAACAAAACGACGGGACAAATCAAAGTAATGTAAACGTAGATATGGTCTTTGATATTCATGGTCTCCTAAAGGGGAAAAAGGGACGATCTACCCCATTTCATTTCAGTCAATTATAAACTTCAAAGTGATAGTAGAAATCCGAGAACGCGGCGCTGAAAACTCAAGTAAAATTGATCGCGATTTTGGAAGAGGACAAGGATGAATATTGATTTGGACCAACTTGAGTCGTTTACATAAATATTTGTTCAGCACATGCTGTAATTAAGGTTCTAAGTCTAATATTTCGATATTATTAGGGCCTTGTTTAATGATTCGGGAGGGTAGACATCCCTCGATGTTTGCCTAACGATGTTTGACTTTGACTTTGGCAGAAAACGACTATTTGCCTAGAGCTACTTTTTTCAATATGCTGCACTCGTGATGGGGAGAACGACTCGTGCAAATTCCTGGAGCCTTATTAGCTATGATATTACTTTTCGAAGTTGTGTACACCCTCTTAGGGCGACATATAATATAATTAATTGTTTTAAAAAGAGAGTAAGGATATTCTGTTTAAGTCTTTACTTTGTATGTACACGATTTTATGTCTATCCCCTGGACATTTACATATTCAGGCTGGTTATATTAACTCTTTTGTCGTATCGGGTAAAATCTTTACAACATGTTTTTTACAACAACTGTGAACAGAGGTTCACAGTTTATGAAGCTGTTTTAACTCTTGAAATTCGGTCAAATCTCAAGTCCAGTGATTTGTGTGAAGTTCGGCGAATCAGGTTTGAATATTGTTGAAGTTTTCGACAATGTACTTTCGTTAAATGTGGCATCAATAAAAATAAAAAGCGGTGATTATCAACAACAAGGATACTATTAACCGGTAATTTTCGTTTAATTCATATATCTTGTTATCTTCACATAACTAACTGTATTGGCTATTTTGTTAGCATAAGTTATTGCCCCAATAAAAATTTGTGAATAATGCATGCAATCATTCAACTTCAAACGATGCAGGAAAATGTTACTACACACCATGTCACTGAACCGTTTAACTGAAACATTTTCAATATAATATTCAAACAAATGCTTCGTTTTTTTTAGAATTACTGTATATGGAACAAATGTTCCTATCGCTTAAACGAAAGACTTCTTTGCTTTCAACTTATTTGATTTATATATTAAAATATCAACGGAAACAGTCCTCCTCATAAGATTTATGTTATAGGAATGATGAATTCGTCAGGAGCTGTATTTGCAATCATACTTTCTGGAAACAAGGTATAACTTCGGTTCATGTTGTTTGTATAGTTCCAAAATATGAAATATTCCAACAGCACATGTCTGCTTTTCTCGAAATGTGTCTACAAGGTTGTATTAAATAAACCGAATAACGATACTACAGCCGAACTCAATAGTGTATGAAATGAAGACAATGAAGTACCTTGCCTATCTATTAGAGTATGAATAAAACCACTCTCTTATCTCATTCCATTCTCTGGTAATTTCAGAAAAACTCCTCCATTTCAAAAATACGAGTCGAAATTGCTACAACACAATAATTTGTTATCGAAAAGTAGGTACATATAGCTTGCTTAGTGTACAGACGAAAAATTTTTGAACTGACATCCTCCAGCCTAGATAAAAGCATTCAATCTTCCTGTCTAGCCTTTTAAAACAGCAGGGTCGTTTGGTATTGAGTCACACCCAGTTATTGTCTCATTTTGCAAATCGTCTCATTGTCCATAGGATTAGCGTGAACTAATGACTTCAGAGATAACCAGAATAAATAGTATAGGGGATTGAAGTCTGGGGATCCATCAGGTTATGGCTACCTGGACCAATCCAGTAATCTCAATCAGTTATTTAAAAGTCACAAGAAATCAAACTGGATTGTAAAGGTGTTATATCTTACATAAAGCACGTTGAATTTTTTGTTGGTGATGGTAGTAGATCCTCCAGAAATTCATTGCTGCATATTGGTCTATTTGGTTTTATAAAATCTTGACAATTGGTAAGCAGACTGAAATATATATCGACTAAAATTCAATTTTCAATTTCCACAAGTTTTGTAAAAATTGTAATACACTCTTAATGATATTTCACAAAGTCTTGCGCATGATACTTTAAGAGGATTCTCTTCCGATTCGATAGTAGCAGGTGGAGCTACTTTTGGGGGACGCTTTACAAGTGGAGCTCTTTCATTACATCGTCAGCGCCTTCATTTAGAATTATTTTTGGGCAACTCTGGTTCCGCGAAGAAAGCGCTCGCTTCCTCAAGTGCAAATATATTTTTCAAAGAATAATTCAGAATGAAGAGAAATTCAATTTATTTTTATCGGTAACAAAAAATGTAATTTGTTGAAACATTGTAATCGTGAAAACGCATCGACTCCATTGAAATATTCACTATTCAATCTGTGAACTTCGGCATCGCCGTCGATTTTCAAATTTTATAGCGGACCATGAAATAAAAACAGCAATTCTGAATCGTCTACCAGAGTCAGTCGACGCCTGCCGTTGAAAAATGCGTGTTCCGAATTAGTCCTCGTCGATACAATTACAGACAGATGAAACTACAACCCCGTTACCGTAAAACCGAACGACTGGGGCTGTTCGGCCGGAGTATCAAAGAAAAACAATTTGAAATAATTCGGAATTTAAATGACAAAAGCATCCCGTCTTATGAATTTGTAACGTTAACCGTTTGAGGGGAAACGATGTGCCGAAGAGACTACGCATAATATTACCCGCAAATCCGTGAGGCGGATTCAAAACTAACAGATTTGCATGTCGTATCTAGCGAACGTCGTGACAGAGCGGGAAATTGAACTGCCAGTGGCGTAGAAGATAATCCGGTCACGTTTCGATAATTACTATTGGGCAGACGGATCATTGCGAAGAGGATATTTGTCGCAATTCGATTTGAAAGCAAAAATTTACGTGGAAGATGTATCGATTCAAAAACTTCAACCGATTAGCAGTAGCGTATCATTAATTCATCAGGTTACTCTACTTTGAAACAAAAAATATAAGAATAAACATATGGTAAGTATCAAAAGTTCCTTCGCAGATTAGGATGTACATTCAATAATTAATAGACTACCTACATACCCATAAGGAACAAAAATTCAACAGATAATAAATATCATAATATTCATAAGCACATTGCAGAGGACCTGAAAGGCATCTACTATAAGACACATCCTAGAAAGGTGTGTCAAAAATAACCAGAAGAGGTAAAAAGATTAAGCAGGAAACCAAAACAGCTTAAAGTAGCTTTGTAATACTCAATACTTACAAAATAAATGTTTAAAAATGGCGCAAAGAATGAAAGATCTCAGAAACACAAGAACTATACAGAACAGCTAAATAAAAGTTTGGAGAAAACCTAACTCTAGATAGCTTCAACATACTATAAGAAATTATCTCCATGAATCTAGTACCAAAAAGCCAATCAATGCTAAAAATGAAAAATCGAAATATAAATATCGAAACGAAATAGGAAATAATTTGAATAAAACTAAGTAGTTTTCTGATTTTCACTATAATTAATTCAAAAACATGACAATATCGTTTCGCCAACACAGTGGCTTCATCAGATGTTGATGATTAACTAGCGTTTCAGTTTATCATCAACATCTGATGAAGCCATTGTGTTGACGAAACGATATTGTTATGTTTTTTAATTAATTAGCTATAGTGAAAATCAGAAAACTACTTAATTTCATTTAAATTATGTATTTAGATTTTAATCAAGTATCGGCCCAATCGAATAACGATTCGAAATAGAAAAATCAGTCATCAAGAATAAATCATTATATCATAAATATCTTCGAATTCATTTGATAATTTTCAATGGAAATATCGAGGAAATGACGATTTGAGGTTAATAATTTTCTTACATATCATTTAAAGATATGAAATTCAAAATGTATTGCCGATGATGTGGTTTTGTCGCTGCGGAGATTCTACCGCCTAGGTGATTTGGCCGCTCTAGTAATTTTTTGTCGAAGCCGCTACTGCTCATGAAGTGCTTTACTCGTTCTACTTCGGAATTCCTGAACAACTAAACGGCTCATTATTATAGTCGATCTCCTCATTTCACACTGATTTTACACCAACGCCACTGAACTACGAAGCGGAACATTGAAGTGCAAATAGTCTCACGTGCAGCAAATCCTCCCTATGGCTTTGAAATTGCTCGTTATTGTCGAGATATTTGCCAAATTAAATTTGAATACGTAAATATATACAGGAAACGTCGGATTGACGATAGATCCTGAAGCACTTGACGACATTTCACAGTCTCAGCTTATTAAATTTAATAACTCGGGCGTGCAGGGGAACATTCGCGAGTTTTTTTCATACCTGTCGTAAATTTCTCGATCGAATATATATTTGACGAATCCCAGATGGTGAAAGAAGAGTCAATGCTATTGAAGGCTCAAGAGATATATTTCTCTAGAAGCGGATGACATTGTTTTGATATATTGAAATCTGTATATGCGGAATTAGAGCTTTCAAAAATGATAACTATATAGAAGCAATAAAGAACTTAAGTTGGCATTACTGTTGAAGATGGCGACCGATTTAACAGCTGAGAAGTGATTTATTCTCAGTTTGGTTTGGCAATTCATCATGAATAGACTCACGCCTGAACAACGCTTGCAAATAGTGCAATTTTATTTCGAAAATAATGGTTCTGTGTGGAATACGTATCGATGATGAAGCGATGAAGCGCACTTCTGGTTGAATGGCTACGTCAACAAACAAAACTGCCTCATTTGGAGTGAAGATAATCCTCAAGTGAATGTCAAAACACCGTTACATCAGAAAAACTGACTGTTTGGTGCGCTTTATGGGCTGGTGGAATCATTGGTCCGTACTTCTTCAAAAACGATGATGGCCAGAACGTTACAGTCAATGGTGATCAGTATAGAGCCATGATTACTAACTTTTTCATTCCTGAATTGAACAACCATGATGTCCAGGAGCTTTGGTTCCAACAAGACGGCGCAACATGTCACACAGCTCGTGCCACATTCGATTTATTGAAAGACACGTTTGGTGACCGCCTAATTTCACGTTTTGGACCTGTGAATTGGCCTCCAAGATCTTGTGATTTAACACCGCTAGACTTCTTTCTGTGGGCTATGTAAAGTCATTGGTCTATGCGGATAAGCCACAAACGCTTGGCCATTTGGAAGACAATATTCGCCATGTTATTGCCGATGTACGGCCACAAATATTGAAAAAGTCATCGAAAATTGGACGTCCAGATTGGACTACATTCGAGCCAGCCGTGGCGGTCATATGCCAGAAATCATATTCAAAATGTAATGCCACAAGATTATCTTTCGAATAAAAAAAATTCTTGTCAATCGAATGATCCATCGTTGTTTTATTGCAATTTAAAGTTCTATACCTCTAAAAAAAACCCTTCATTTCATTTCCAACACGAGTAATAAACAATATGTTTCTACATGAAATTATTCTCGAGACTGAAGATGACAAATCACTTTTTACAATTTAGACACTTCTCAAATACTGTTAACTTAGTTATTTTAAAATAAATTTCTCTTTTTTGGCACAATAAACAAACAAAGAATAGCTTACAATTACTACTATGTTGTTTACTTTCATATACTCAAAATGGGATAGCGCGTATCTAGCGTATTTTATTCATAGTAGATTAGAACTTCGGCTGAATAAAATTAATTATATCAATAATAGTTACTATAATATTAATTTTATATTATAATTTAAATTAATTATTCACTATATTAATTATATTAATAAATAAAACTAGTATTTTGAAAGCACTTGGAGACACTGCTACTTACTCTGATAAGATGATGTTTTCTTGTTAAAGATGGTATCCTGAAAACCTTGCACCAGTAGAGCGATTCACCGTGAGCAGGAGGTTCTACAGACGGATTTCTTAATTCCCACACTCTTGCAGTCTCTTCAGGACCTGGGGCATCTTGGTCAGCTCTCTGAACGAGGTACAAAGACTGGGTACCTCTGGTAGCTTTATCGAGCAGAGGAAGAGATTTTGGTCCAATGCTACCACCTATTGGTTCGTTTTTGTCGTACGCCCAAATGATCCTCATTGTGTCGTTCTGGAAAAGAATAACGAATCCATTATTTTCGAAATAGGTACATTTTGCTATATTGAATTTTATAACTAAAAGAAAATCAAGTGTAGCATGTTCTTACAAACCCATCATAACTTTCAATCCTGCTATAATTATTTGATATTAAATGAGGAGCATATAACTGTCATTTTGAAGTTAATCTCTTGTTAACTGAGCATCTACGCCAACTATAAGAGTCATAGTTTATTATTATTCATCATTTCAATATATTTACTACTGTATAGTTCAAAATATGTCATTTAGGATATTGAAAAATTCGAGATATGGATTTACACTAAGTGAATTATCGATTAAGTTGGGTGATTAACTTCGGTGTTAACAATATAACCCTCAGAATCTCTCAATTGCCAGGCGACCCAAGCTGACACAAAGCTATCAATTTGCATATAGATTATAACGGATTATATTAAATAGTGCATTGGTAGCTTAGGCAGAATGTTACATCGAACTGAAATCGATATTTTGTGGAAAGTTAGATCAACAACGAAAATTTCAGGTAACCAATCTGAAGATGCGGTACACGAACATAATATCGAGGAAATCGTACAAAACCCATAGAACATAAGATATTTGGGAAAATGTACACAATATTCCATTGATTCATTGATTTCTGCTAGACAAAAGGATATAAACAGGTAAAAAATGCAACAAAATGCACATTTACAGCACACGTAACTTGAATTACCGCTTTCCTAAGCATAGACTGGCGGCTTCTGAGAAACATCCAGATTACACTTTTGTATTATTCTTCAATAAGCTTCCGGATAGTGTATAGAGATTTGAAAAACTGAGTTCATTTGAGAATAGTAAAAAAAACTCTTAATGAATTGGAACCATAATCCTTGGATGATCACTGGAATATGTGTTAAAATACTAATTTTGTTTGTTTTTACTGACCTTTCATTTGCTGCATCATGCTTGTTAACTAGAGCAATCTTTGAACTAAATATCATTAGTATTATTATTATTATTAATTAAAATCCCAATTGTAAATTCACAGTTTGAATACCATACAAACGAATTGAAAATTTAACAATTCTAATAACTGAAGATATAACACAAAATAACCAGCCGATATACAAAAGTTGAGTAATTGTCAAAAATGTCTTGAGTTGAACACTGAAGATATAAACACCGTAAGAACTAGAGTTTGTCGAATTTGAGTAAAATTGAGTCTTCGGAATGGATCAGCGAATAACTCAACGAGTCTATTGATTCGCGAATTTCCGCCACATAAAATATACCACTAAAAGATGATATATTTTTATATTTACTATACAGTATTTTTATACAGTATACAGTAGACATATCATTGATTTTTTCACGATTTTTCAAAATAAATATCCTGAAATGTTTGTTGATTTTTCTGTTATGTCATATTTTATTTTATTCGAATTTATATTTATTTATTTATTTACAAATACATCACTCAACAGTTTGGGCCAATTGAGTGGAAAATACAATATAGTTTACAACTTATAAAAAATAAAACTGGAAATAATATCAATAATGTACAAACAATACACATGAACGAAAACTCTGTGGACAAGCTGACATTAAAGCTCACCCACAAGATACAGGAAAAACTAATATATAAAAAACTTATAACTAAAAAACAGTCATGAGAGAGCTCGTCTGATTTCACCAGCACGCATACAAATATGTCGATGACGTTATGAAAAGGCTCAAAGTCACCACAAATTTTATGAAGTGGTGAAAAAGCTAGAACATTAGTACGAGCCAGAGGTGGATAAAAAATGTTCATATTTCTACAAGTTATTCTCGGAATACGGAAATTTATGAGGGAAAGAAGAAAAGAACAATCAACGAAAAACTCATCAGCTTGTATAGGAACATTTTTCCCAAAAATTTCCTACGTGTTTCAAGTGATGGAACATAAATATTTCGGGTTTAACTGAATATATTTGGGTAGTCCTCCATGAAGTAAGTATACGCAATCAATTCTTATAAAATGTATCATTATATAAAATAGAAATACTTGTACACACTTGTATATAAAATTCTTCACAATTTTGATGTCAATAGTTCAACTCGTAGTAAAATGTAAGTAAACTTACTGATAAATTAAACACAATTTTAAGAATTCCAAAAATAAAAACTGCAGAAATCATCTACCTGATGAAAGTATTGTATACCGAAACGATATTGTAGTGGATAATATATGAAATATTTTCGAAATTTTCAAAATTATATTTAAATTATTGATAAGTTGACATGGAATTTCAACACGTTACGTGTTGAAATTCTTACCACAATCAAATGTAAGTAAATCTGAATTATAATAGCGTTGGTTGTCCCAATATAGACATATAGAGGGTGCATGTTGTGGTGGTTGCTTTAATCCAACTCCAAGATCATTCATTTGTCAGATAAATGTAACTTGTGATATATCATCCACCACTCCTGTCAACAAGTGTCTCATTCACGCATCAAATATTTACATCTGCCACTTGATTAAAGTTCCAAACTATTTCACAATGTTTTTCCATCATTAATTTCGTCACCACGTAATGAGCCAATTTATTAATATATTCAAGTATGCTAGAGTGACACCATATTACCAGATGTTCATTTAATTGAATAATACTAGGTTGAGAGGACCCCAGCTGAATTCATCGTGTACGTTCACAAGAAATCCATTATAGATATATTCGACATAATTCTCTTCACATTTCCTTCAATCCTAGGCTGGAGTAGATAAACTAGTGACGTCCTGAATATGTATGTAATTATTGAATAATAAATACTGTCTTATTGACCTTACTCCGTAATGAAAAAGTAATTAATCTCGCATTCAATGCTTGGTTATTTATATGAAATATGTTTTTTCGACGATTCTACGATGAAACTTTATAATGATGATAATTGCTGCACGAGGTTCGTTAAGTCTGAGGCGATCCGATGAAGAAGTAGGCCCATTCGAGAAGAATAAATATGTTAATAAGGCTTCACTAACGAGTTAGTATTCTCCGCAGCCATTCGTTTCGAACCTTTGAAAAAATAAATGTGTAACAAACGGAAAGATGATTTCTAAACGACAGAATTCTTCAGATTTCTCATGTCTGCATTGTATAAAATTGAATAGTTTATTTCCTCGTTGAAAGATAAGTTATCAACACATTTGCGCTTGTTTTAGTGGTTTTTTCAAGCATTTGTTATTTGATAAAGGTAATGAGAAATGTAAACTATTTCGTATGAATTTGAATTTTCTGAAAACGTAACCATTTTGTAGATGTTCTCAATATGAAGTGCTGATTATAGTTTTCAATAAGCTCAAAATGAATTCATGAATGAATTGAATTATTATATCCACAATTTACAGTGAAATAACCCATACAAATATTCACAAAGTTATTTGGAAACGATCTATAGTTTCGAGAACATTATTACTTCAACTTGTCAATTATTTCTATAGAAAACATAGAAGAAATTAAACTTGAAAACAAAAATGCACTAAGAAGAAAAACACAAACATAAAAGCCATATAAACATAAAGAAATAATACTGTAAAATAATGATGTAAAATATTCGCCTCTAGAGGAAAATGAACTTGATTCATTTTACGTTTCTGATATCCTATTTCAGAGACGATTCTTCTTATTTGTAAAATTAAATAGTTATAATCAAATGAGTTGTTGGTTGTATTATGTTATGTTATATTTCGTAGTATCAAATACGAAATTTTTGCTTGTGGAATCAGTATGACGATTACAACGTGATGGTTACCGATAAGGCAAACTTCATCCCTTGTCGTTCAGAACATTCAAATGTGACATTCAGAAAAATATTTCGAATTTTCTTCAATATAATATAGAAAGTAGAAGAACCTCGGAAAAACTAGAAAAAGTAGAATCTTCACTACAGAAAATTACAGGAAAAGATTACAAACGGCTCGTGAAATTCGAGCTCGAAATACAGTGACAACGAATTCTTTATTTTCTACATCACAGTTATTAAACATGTAGAATCGATGGTAATTTTTATATCTCGAAATCTGCCTGAAGAAGTTTTCATTCCAATAATTTCACTTTTTCCCACTAGCAAGAGTTTGAAAAATATTTAATCATGCACTGAACGTAACAGTATTCACCTAATGAGGAACAAAGTTCGGAATATTTATATTCACCAAGCAACTTCAGAATTTTCTGATGGCTTCCGTCAATGATGACGAACCACCAAGCGTTTACTGGGAAAATTATAACGTTTTCCGAGGCGCGCGGCCGGGATTAAGACCTCATGAAATTGTCAACACAATCGAGGGATCATTTCTACGATGCGAAAGGAAGATGTTAATCGGATTTGGAGGCGCGGAAGGAGCGTTGTTTATAATGGGGTGGTTCGCGAGACTCTCGATTTACATACTATCCTCTTTGAAAGTTGAAAGACTCCTGCGACAAGGTCGCTTAACGCATCTTAACTCCGGCGACAATGTGACAGCCGCCTTCAACCGGGAATAAAAACAGGCCGTGTTGTCGCTAATGTGAGTCTATCTGGATATATATACGGCGCATTGTTGTGTCTGCTTCCGACGCAGCTATTTCAATGGGGTGATAAAATGGGGCCTCCTATACTGTTTCCCGTAGAGAGTAAGCTGATATAAAATCCATTAACCTGAGTATCTCGATTGTACGAAGCGAAGTTAAATTGGGTTCTCTTTCTTATGAGTTTTCGAATGGAAATGGGTATCAATCGATAATCTTGTCGCATAATGCACCCGTAAGTCTTTCTAAGTTCTTCGTGCATAGTCATTAGAGCAACCCATTATCTATCTCCATGTGGCAGAAGCCAGAGCGTATAATAATCATTTATATTATTCAGATTATCCATTTATTTTTTCAGCTACTGGCTAACACTTTCATAATATAAAAGTAATTAACAAATTCCATCATGGTGATGATTCTTACGGTATATATTGAAAAATCAATGAAATTTTGGAGCATATACATAACTTCTAATGCATTTGTAGTGGCATTAAAAACTGGTTAGAATAGGTTCCTTATATGAGATTAAAATTTCGTTGAACTGATTTTCAAATTAATTATGTAATTTTCTTTTTCGATTTTGCTTATGAGAGCAGGTGAACTCCAAGCATAATCAATTATATTCATTAAATTGTAAATTCATCTCTGTTTCAGAACGAAATTGTCTTTTTCATTTGAAGCGATGACAGTTTGTCACTCGGAAGGTCCACAAAAAGAACATTCGGAAAAATTCAGTTTTTTTATTAACTGAGTTGAATTTATGAACAGCAACTATAAATTGAGAATATTGATACAACTACAAATATTTCTTCGATTGACAATAAATCAGATGTGTCAACAGATAATATATCACAAATTTGTCAAAAGTAATCAATAATTGAATTTTATGAATTATTATAGATATCAAAACGTCAAACTTATTTTTGAAAAGAAAAATCAAAATGAGATTGAACTCTTGGTGAAACATAATTGAATATTAAAATAAATTAAACTTTTGGCTTAATGTTTCACGATTTATTTAACAATATGTATAGTCAACATGTTTCGAGCGTTAGCTCATTTTCAAGACTAAATTACTATAAGAAACGTACAACAAATTTATATCTACAAAATGGATGTGAGTAGGGAGGATAGTTGAAAATCTACTTGTTCATTTACAATTTCTTCTTTTCTCTTCCAAGAACTGCTAATTTCAATTGCTTCCAGAAGGTCTAAACGTTTACCTTTATTACCTGAGTGTAGGCATTTAGTTTTATCAAAATCTATGAAGTGATTAGAGCTAATACAATGTTCTGAGATCCAGTTTTATTAACATTGTACAAAATCGACCTTTTATGTTCATCAACCCGAGTTTTTATTTTTCTACCTGTTTGGCCGATATAAAATGCTGGACATTCATTACAAAAAATCTTATAAATACCGCTTTTGTCTTCAACTTTGTTTTTTCTTTATTATTCACTAAAAATGACTTAATATTCCTTTTGTTTGTACAAATGGTTTTTATTTCTCTCTTCTTTAATTTTTCGCAAATTTTTTCACTCAGATGAGGTATGAAATTAATAAAATGATATTTTTGTTCGTTTTTAATAATTTGAGATGGATAAATTGAATCTAAAAGAAGTTGAAGAAAAGAAGTTGAAGACAAAAGCGGTATTTATAAGATTTTTTGTAATGAATGTCCAGCATTTTATATCGGCCAAACAGGTAGAAAAATAAAAACTCAGGTTGATGAACATAAAAGGTCGATTTTGTACAATGTTAATAAAACTGGATTCTCAGAACATTATTAGCTATATTAGCTTATTAGCTAGAACAGTATTAGCTCTAATCACTTCATAGATTTTGATAAAACTAAATGCCTACACTCAGGTAATAAAGGTAAACGTTTAGACCTTCTGGAAGCAATTGAAATTAGCAGTTCTTGGAAGAGAAAAGAAGAAATTGTAAATGAACAAGTAGATTTTCAACTATCCTCCCTACTCACATCCATTTTGTAGATATAAATTTGTTGTACGTTTCTTATAGTAGTTTAGTCTTGAAAATGAGCTAACGCTCGAAACATGTTGACTATACATATTGTTAAATAAATCGTGAAACATTAAGCCAAGAGTTTAATTTATTTTAAAATCAAAATGGCTTTTTTGTATTCTCACATATTCATTTTTAGTATTATCATAAGAATCACGTGGCTTACCATGAGATTTTCAGACGTTTCCTCATAGTAAAGAAGACTTAAACTTCGAAGCCAATGCTGAGCCATAAATATTCCTCTGAATACTGAAAATAAATATGTGAGAATACAAAACAGCCAATTTGATTGTTTTTGAATAAGTTTGACGTTTTGATATCTATAGTAATTCATAAAATTCATAATAAATAAATTCATAATAAAAAAATATATCTGAAAACGCAAACACCTTGCTTTTACAAATGGATCAATTTTTAGTTTGATATTAGTTTCACTGATATTGAACTCAATATAACATTCAACTCAATTTAAAGTTATGATTGAAAAATATATTATATTATGATCCCAAAAGTGAGGTTAAGTTTCGTTCATTTCGTACAAAGTTTTTTGATAGGCAAAATATTGCAAAAAGTAGTGAGTATTTTTCCTGTTGATCGAATAAATAGTGAAAATCCATTGTGAAAGTAAACAAGCAAACGAAATATTCATTTACCACGTTAAATTAAGTTGTTGAAAGAGCAAGAAAACATTTCTTCCTAGGAAACGTTGTTATAAAATCCTACAGCGGTTTGGCTGATTAAAGGTTACAATCTCAAAGTGTCACCTGAAATTCAATAAAGCACGAGTTGCGAAAAGAGGTGGCAATTAGAAGTTACGAATCTCTTCCGGCGATTACTTTGCTTCGAGGGCCTGCGAATAATATTCTCATTCAGTTACGCGACAAAGGTCTCGCCATCAGAATACATTTCATAAACAACTTGCATCCAGGTACACGGTTAGGTGATTATTAGAACAGTTTAGTAGTGTAACTAGATTTGCGGTCGGGCCGAACGTTAATGTTGAACTGAGCTGGTGAAGTTTAACTGAATAAACACAAGAAAATTTACATGGCAGCCAGAATTAATACCGGTCCAATTTAAACTAATTTGAAACTAGTGAGTCGACATTTGCTCGCCGGGTTAGAGAGTAGGTAATCGTTTCGACGTAGTTAGCTCCCAGGAGACTCGAGTTGGCCCCGCGACATTTCTGACGTGCGTACCTACTTTCGTTACGTAATTTTCGTCACATTCCCAACAATGCATTATTAAAGCCAGCCTAAGGCACGCATTCCCTATCTCATGTGTCACTCCAGATTTGAATGAAAATTAACGAATAAGGAAATGTTGAACGCCATTCTACACGTACCTGCCAAAACTTTGTAGAATATTTGTAGACAACAATGTAGCAAGAATTACTAAAATAATAATAATAATTTCTTTATTCTCAACAGGAATAATACCGAATATCAGAAAATAATAACATAATTTTGAATAATAACTAAATAAATAAAATGAAAGAAATATAATAGAGACAATCCAATCTTGAAAAAAACTGAAAAAGTAACTAATAGCTCAATAATAGAATTATATGAAACATCACAAAGAACTAAATCTAAATCAATTCATTCTAATCGATTTCCTTTGTTCACATAACGTACAGAATAATACTATTATTCTGTTTGCATCTGAAGAAGTCGTTTGTAACGACGAAACGCGTCATGCTATGTTGTCAATAGAGTGTAAATCATAAGTTCAAGTGTTTGAATTTAAGTTTATATTCAACTCTATTGAATGTAGACTGCATAAACCAAGTGGGGGATTGTGTTAGCGAGTTGGCCCTTGGAGTCTCTAGGTGGAATAATTCTGTGAGGTACGAAAATTTTGCATAGTAACACGAAATTTCGAAGCGGACACAGAGTGGAGGACAATCAATACTGTTGTGCAGTAATTTGTACAAAAATTTGAGTGATAAAGTTTCTCTCCTGCTCTGCAATGAGATTAAATCAAATCGACTCAATAATTCGTTATGATTGACTCCTCTCTGTGGATAAACTTTACCCTCCCTCCAAACTAAGAATTGCAAGAACCTTCTCTGAAGGGCCTCAAGATGGCGTTGATGGCAAGTGTAAATAGGATGAGAGATCATTCTTCCATACTCCAACTTGCTACGAATTAGGACATTAAATAAAATGATAAGGAATTATTGAAATATTTGCCATTGCGTATAACGAATCCATATATTTCCGAGGTAGATGAAATAAGTTGGGTGAAGTGTGAAATGAAGAGTATCTGATCGAATACAATACCAAGATCTCTCGCCTCATCAGAGGAGAAATACTGGAGAAGAATAACATTAAACCAAATGTTTCCATGATAAGAAAAGCAACTATTGCTGGATAAATTGAATTTCGTCGGTTTTTTGCTTTGCAGATTTCGAAAAAAATTATCATTTGCTATGCCATAGTATGCAAGGATTAATTACCCCCCTACAACACTAAAGATACAAACAGTACTCATATGAATTCAAAATATGTCGAAAAACATGTTATATAATACTGAACAGAAGTTTTAGTTAACCCTAATGCATGTAATTGAATTCTACATCGTTTATAAGCAGTTACTGCTACACACGCTACCCTCTTTGCTGACTGACTATTTCTCAGACAGGTTTTGAATCAGTTACATGCAGATTATTTTCCTCCAGTACTCAAATATTTGTTTTCTTTCAATTTTTATTGAAATAATATCCTCGCAGGATTGAGGTAGTGATAATGACATGAACTTGTGTTTCTACTGTTTTTTCACACTGCTTACTTTGCCGAATAATCCCATATACACTACCTCTGAAATATGTTGCTTATAAAAGACATATTGAATAATTGCTTGTTACATTCATAAATACGTAAAATGATTGAGACATTCTGAGAAAAGGGATATTCAGTACGATAAACCTTTGGTGAATTTAACAAAATAAAATGAACTAGTGATTAATTTTTTCCTTTATATCCTTCAAATTCGCTATTTTTCTAGCCATGTTAGAACATATCGATATATCTGATATCTTTTTGGTTTCGAAATAGCATCCATATCGAATGTTTAATGAAAGGACTCCTAATAAGAAGTCTTATCAATAGTAGCATTTTAATTTTTTTGGTTTTTTGTTTGGTTTCATACAATTTGAAATAATAACTACTTCAAATAGTTTCAAATTTTTGGCAAAGTCCACAGTATTTTCAGTCAAGTCAAGCGGCAAGTAGAGAAAATATTAAACACTTCTTTGCAAACATTTAATAGGCAACAATATGCAGCTTCAAAATGTATTGCTCATTCAAGTGACAATTTATTTTATTTATTGATGCACGCGAAACAAATCATCGAAGTTCGGTATTCTTCCCCAGATGTTACAAACTTTCACTTCCATACTCGCTGTTGTTTTGCAAACACCATGCTAATTTCATGAAAATAGATTTTCCCAGTTTAAAGTTTGTAACTTATTCCTCGTCACAATGAGACTTCTCAACTACTCATAATTCTAAGCTGAATAAATTTAGAATTAGGCCTAAACTCGAATGAAAAGTTTTCACTGCTCGTGGCTCTTTTGGCGAAGTTATTAATCACAATGAGGAATTGTGTATAATCTTTGTTTGTCAACATGAAAACGAATTGTTCCGTCTTTAGATTCTGTTACGTTGTTTGTGTCTTGAATCTCTCTCCTATTTGTATCTCGCGGAGATGTTTTCCGCTAAGTTATGATTCATGTTTGAATATTCCATTTATAAATGTAATAAAACTGAGGGGTACTTTCACACTCCTTTTTATTCAGAAAATTACTGAAATAGAAGACATTCGTTAGTCTTCCTCCTGAAAGACCAAAAGAAGTTTCAATCGACATGAGGTGTACCGCAGGGGTCAAACGTGACTCCCTTCTTTTCATACCAATTAATGATCTCAATCAATTTCTAAGTTTATATCCTGAGGATGACTTATTAGGATAGGTATTCAAATAGCGTTGAATTGAAATTAAAATCTATATAGTAGGCGGCATATTATTTTAGTTCATTTATATAAATAGTTCACAAATTTTGATATGTCAAACACATAACTTATACATTTCTTTGCCATTGATCGAAGTCTAGCAAATTTTGCTACTGAAAATCAATTCTCCTTTCATCTTAGGTATGTTTACGGAAAGATCAATATAGATATGCCAAGTGTGTATATTGAATTCGAAGCAACCGTCTCGAAAGACAAATTGTTATTTAGAAGAAAAAGACCGAAGAGCTTTCGTCTACTTATAAACATCCGAATCGCCGTAGGCAAATTGAAATTCCGCCTGACTTCTTCTCCCATTGTCCAGATGAGTCTTGACCTAGAGCCGAAATTGATTTGGCCGTTTGGGAGTCCCTTCAAATTCAGTTAGTCCATTCAAGTCTAGTCTGCCGTGAAATTTGGGTCTCGGAAGTGAATCGATGACGAAGGATAATTCTAATCTGGTTGTGAGGTCCAATCCCTTCACCTTCTGAAAGGTTTATGCTCGAACGAAAACGCCGACTTTTGGGAATGCACAGCGATAAAATGTCGAGGTTATCGTCGCTGTTATCAAGAAACTCCATTACTTGTACCTGTCTGTTGAAAAGGTTCGTCTCTTGCAAACTTGATAGGCAATTTGGTCTAGGCAAGGTACAAACTTTCGTTTTTTCCTATATCCTGCTGATCCTGCAGCTTTCATTCACCGCAATGAAATGCTTCATATCGTCAATATATATCTCAGTGACAGTTTTTCAATGAATCATCAGAAGGAAGCAGAAGTGAATTAACTCTTAAATGAGTATTAGCAATATTTCATTTCTGTTATATAATTTATTCTAAAGAAGTATCTACAGTTTCTCTGAAACAGCAAACTTTTTCACTTTTTTCATTCTAGTAGTGTTAAGCATGTCTGAAAATCATGGGTTTCCGTATCTCTCTCACACAGAGAAACTTTTCAAACAAGGCATATCACAACATTGACAAATCCAAGTATTTCAGAGTAGTTACCTACTGTGTTTTCTTCTGTATCTATTTGAATGAAGTTTGTAAAATATGATAATCAAATTTTGTTTACATCATTTCTCTACATTTTGCTTATTTATGACTCATCCTGTACAATGAAATTTTTCTGAAGGATTGATAAACGTCTATCTATATTTCTGGTTCCTTTAGCAATTGGTTGAAATAAGACACACCTACTTCCTCAAACCAACCACTAAGGTCCTATGTGGACGATGTCAGAAAAACATCTGTCGCCCTGAAGACAACCACAGCTGCCCCAGTAGATGTCATGGGAAAATGGAGTTTCAAATCGAACAAGTATATGTTAAACCGTCAACCAGCACTTACCATTATCTATAACTTGAAAATGCAAATGACTATATAAACTTCACAAACAACAACTTTTATTGCTAATAAATTAACATGTTATAAATTAAAAAACCTGTATGTTCTCATTAGGCATTATATTAGTTCTGCATACGAAACATCAAAATTATAATAAGTCTCAGGATTTTTTGAAGAATTTCGAATGTATAAACAGAAAGACGAATAAAATTGGATGGAGTTTTTTCTTCTATAATGATATTTTTGGAGCAGGAAACTATTAGCTGGGTTATTTGTTGATAATATAATTAATAAACGGAAGTCATTATCAATTAACATAGAATCTAAACGCGAGACAATCTTTCACAAACGAAAAAACTACGCAATTCACATTTCCCGTTCGGATTTTGACATGAAATGTTGAAACTGGATTTTGGAATTTCGGAAATGATTTGATATTCTCAGTTTATTAGACCACCTGGATTCTTTATCAAAACAATCACTGGCTCTTTAGCATACGCTCAAAGAAAAGTCTCGAAGCTAAGTCTGATTTTGATGTTGAAAGCAGGCCACTGTAAAAATTAAATAGTTTTTTTTTGTGTTTATCAAGTACATAGAATTTGGAGAAGGCACACACTACTGCGTTTATATGGCACCTCAACAAGTAAGTCCCGAATGTTCGTTATAAATTATTTAAAATATGTGGGCAGAAGTAACCTCAAGCGAAACATCACCTGACACACTTCCTTAACGTTTTCACGTTAAACAACAAACGAGAAATGAAGATGTGCCACTGAGATAATGCACCTTCTTCAAGAAACCGCAATGCATGTGGGCATTAAAAAGCAGTTCTTGATTCGAAGGATTCCATCGGAGGTGTCCCAACCGGTGCGTGACAGAAGAAAATGCCTTTAATAAAACGTCGTTGATGGTTTATACCGCTCTTTACGGTGTATTAATTTAATTTGATGTTTCTCGACTTTTTACCGATTTATCGTGTTTCTGAATTTATTAGAGAACTCCGGGTTAACACCGCCATTAAAAAGTCGTTAGGTTCTTCTCAGTTGTCCGCATCACAAAGACATGGGTTATTAGAGCAGGTGTTGTAATTGAACCTTTTGATACCAATGGCTAGCTTTAGGTCTCCCATTCATATTATATATATATATATATATATATATATATATATATATATATATATATATATATATATATATATATATATATATATATATATATATATACATAATACATAATAATAATATATACATAAACAAGAAAGACAACATTGTGAATTACAAATCGGATACGGGACAGTTAAGTAACATTTATTGCAATATTCTTCGAATGATTTAGAACATAGCTTTCTGTAGGTGTGGGTGTATCTGAGGTTTTTTCTGTGAGTCTGTGTAGTGTTGATTTCATCGTTTATATTATGAACTTTATTGATTTTTCTTTTCCTTGTGTAAATTCAGAACCATCTGTTCCTTTATCTTTTGTCATATAGTGTATATTTTACGTTGGCCTCATTCAAACCGTGCTGACCAGGCAAGCACAGAACATGATTCATTCATTTTACATAGGTGACTAACTTTATGTTTTGTAAGTACAATTTATTTTTGTTGTTTAATGTCTTTTAACTTGTCCATCTTTTGATGTCATTTTAGGTTCTCCTGAGGAAGTCAAAAAGTATTGACGAAATATAGAGAATATAAAACGAATTAGTTATTTGTCACAGACCGCATCCCGAAATAATATTAATTTCTGAATATATATATATATATATATATATATATATATATATATATATATATATATATATATATATATATATATATAGCGTGTCTTCTACCACACGACTACTGCACGTGGAAGTTGAAGAGTAATGTGATTATGTTTCCTTGTCGAATTCACTTGAACTGCACGAATAAAAAAATACAAAGCTCCAAACAGACAGTGTTCATTATGTACAACTCTCTGAAATAATTTTTTGATTTTCTGAAAGAACTGCGGAGAAGACCGAACTCAGAGCGATAAAAAAAACTTTGCAATGTGAATAGATTTCATATTTTCGTCTTCTAACATTTCGAATTATTATTGTACTGCAAATTCAAATATTTTGAAACTTTTTTCAGGAAATGAACGAATTATTCTGAAGTTGTCAACTTTTTTGTATCAGCAGTGAAATGAATAAATCTACCTTCTTTATCCGGAAGTAGCAATAAGTTTCAAAATATTGAAAAATGTAACTGTGAAAAATAACAATTTTTTATATGATGATATATTTCAACTGTTTTCATTCCTCAATTCTTACTCTTTCTGTGAGGTTTGATTTACTTCATCGGGGGATCCTGAAGGACATCATTCTCATACAATTTCTATGGTGTTTTAAATTGCAAGCGATGGGGTTCTTTTAGATTTAGATCATTGGTGAAAATATAAGGACCCGTACTATTTTATTGAATAATTGAGTTCTAATTTCAGTTTTAGAAATCCAGTAGACAACTGCACAATCTGAATCAAGGTGGTTAAACACGTTCTAGGTTTCCTGATGAAAGCTCGACGATTGTGCAAAAACTATAGCTTCACTTTGCTAATTGCTGTTATGCCAAAACGAACCCTCAGTCGTGTATGTTATAACTGCTGCATAACTCAGTCAGTTATGCATCAAACGAATCATTTATCTATCTATATTATCAATGCATACTCATGTAACTTAATTCTTGATTCATGGTATTCATGTTTTCTCAACCTGTTCCAAAATTAATTATATAAGAGTGAATTTAACGTTTTTGACACCTTTATAATATTACGAAATTTTAAAATGTTCATAGTCATCAAATTGCCAATTTAGAATGACAGATGTTCTGACAGGTCTCCATACTGTCAAACTGGAAAGGTATTCACACTTATCTTTCCACATAATGTTACAGTCTGTCCCGTTTGTGTTAACCGCGTGACATCTCAACTTCTTAATGCCAAAAACGTCTAGATTTACGGATAAATCCTCCGAAATATGTCGATAATAGCAGCTCATTCGTCCTAAATACCCACTTAACCGATATATCTAACCCGGAAAGACTGGCGAATTCATCGGCGGTGACTTGCAGAAAAAGGCGCGAATGGTGCACTTTTAAAAGAGGCGAAAATCGGAAAAGCGATTACTATTTAATGGTTCTTCGCGGCTCGAAACAAACGGACCGATCCGAATACGAATCCAGTTAAAGCCCGGAATACAAATCGGTTCGCAGGGACTTCAATTACCCGTGTTTGTTCAGCTGGCCGAGGTGGGTTATACGAAGGCCGTGCCTGAATATTAATCGAAATTTAAAATTGACCAAAAACTGCAGACTGTCAAAATATCACTTCGATGTGTACACGAGAGTATGGCAAAACGGAATTCTCACAATCTTGCAGAATTGCAGACTTTCAACTAAACATAAAATTCGATTTAATCTTTCGTCTAATTTGAATAGAGACTATTACAGAAATTCAAAGTGAAAATATATATGCTTCCTAAAATGGAGCATTTTAGTATTCAGCATATACTGACTTTTAAAATATTTTATTAAGTTTTCTTAAATATCTCCTAGGTACAAGGAATGGCAAATACTCTTTCAAATATTCTTTCAATATATTTGAATGAGATGATTTGGTATGAACTACTTATGATAGTAACTTCCACAAGAACAGAAAAATTCGAATGAAACATTGTGGTCAGAATTCTTAAAATTTCGAGTATTTCAAACATTTTTCACAAAAAACATTGAAAATTCTTTTTCTCTATTCGTATAAAAATTGTATTGTTCCTTTGAATTTTGAAGTATTTTCTGCTAAATTTTATATTTATTATTTATGTCATAATTTATACCATCAGAATCATATTTAAAGAATATAATGGTAATATTCAATTTAAATTGTAATTGAGTTTATGTAACCTGTAAGGCATATTTTGTGAAAATATATGTAATAAATGATTAAAAAGAGTCGATATCCAATAGTATTGGCGTTTACTTGATGTAAATGTATTATAATTGAATATAAACTCAAATTTAAACTCTTGAACTCTTTTCCTTTTACATTTTTATTGATAACATAGCATAACGCGTTTCGTCGTTACAAACGACTTCTTCAGATGCTAATAGAATACTGAAATTTGCTTGATGAACAGATACAATCGAACAATTCATAATTGTTAAATCTTTTCAGGCAATAAAATTATATTTTAGAATAGAATATCTTGGGTAAAACCTAGACTCATAGAAACCTAAAGTTCCCTTGTTATTTACACCTGTTTTGACAAATTTGTTGTTCGTCTGTATTCTAGTAGCATCTGAAGAAGTCGTTTGTAATGACGAAACGCGTCATGCTATGTTATCAATAGAAGTGTAAATCGAAAGTTCAAGTGTTTGAATTTTATTTTATATTCGAAAAGATATTCAATTAATTAAGTCAATTTAATAGTCATACTCCATTGATGATAATATATTAGAAATGCAGATATAAACAGTGTATTTCTTGTTCTTGTTGATTCAGAAAAATAATACAACGTCAAAAGAATTTATTATATAATTTATAGAATTTTATTGCAATAATTTATTGATATAAAAGACACTAGCGAAAAATCTGTGTTATTGATATCCTTAAAAAAATTAAAAAGAATATCTGCTATCATTAATAATGTGTTTGGCCCTAATGAATCCTTTTTCACGAATGGGATCTATGTTCTAGTTTTCAGCTTTGTGTATGTAGCTAGAACTATGTCAGCGAATTCACAGTGCACTTGCTTTATAACACTGTTTTCAGTTATTTAAATGCTAATTAATGTTTTTGTTTCGCAGCACAAAAATAATGGAGATGAAAACGTGTAGCGGATTAATTTTAAGTGAAAAGTTCCTGACATCAAAGGAGAGGATGTGGATTTCCAAATTATTTAGGCGCATATATATCTATCTCTCTGATCGCGAATAGGATACATTGCCCGTCAAGTTTTATTACTCATATTTGTGAACCAGTGCCGAATTCAGTGCAAATGTTCTCTGTATCAGCTCAACCATTAAATTGAAGCGGACCATGAATTAATTGGATGTTCTGCAAAACTTATATCCGACATCGCGGAAATTGGTCTTCAATCATTATTAATCATATTTTGAATTATTGAAATGGCTTTCAGTGACATATAACCGCAGTTCATCCAGATAGTTATGATACTATGTATATTATATTATTCTTCGCTCGCCGTTTCCTTCAATTTCATATCTCCTAGGATTTTAAAAGGAGGCTACGAATCCCGAGTAAGATACAAATGTTTGTGTATGTATATCTCTAAGGTGAAGCAGTTGTACTTAGAAGGTTGCTGTGTATGTCTGACAGAACGAACTCATCCCCAAAGTCCTTTTCAGAGAAAGAACGTAATGTTTGTGTTTTGATTATTCATTTTGTTTTGTATTGATTGAATTAATACAAGTTCCCGAAATTGTATAATATGTTCGAGGCTCAAGAGAAATTCGACAATGAATCACACTGTAGAACGCAGGAAAGTTAGGGTTGACTTGAAGGAACAACTAATGTAGGGTTGTGGTCCTTCGTATCTATTCATTATATGAGTAATGGGTAGGAATGCGTCATAAAAACTGGTGAATTAGTGCCTTTATTCTATTCTTTTCTTATTAGTCATCACAGGGTTCCTCAATTTTTTTGATACAATATGCAGTAGGTATTATATAAAAACTTTTATCAAATCATCTAATGGTTATGTAGTTTTTCTCCCATTATAATTCATTGAATGAAATAAATATAATTTCTGAATAAAACAATTCTAGCTCGTATTGAACCATATTTCATCAATATGGTGAATAGGAAAAATATTACTTTGCAATTATTAAAATTAACACACTTGACTTAAGTTTCACTGAATATATTAAAAACTCTACATATGTTTCGGGTGGTTAACCCATTATCAAGAGTATATAATATTACAATAAATATACAAAATTATTCAGTAATATTGTATACTCTTGATAATGGGTTAGCCACCCGAAACATATGTTAAGTTTTTAATATATTCAGTGAAACTTAAGACAAGTGTGTTAATTTTAATTATTGTTTTTAACATAATGTTTCACCAAGAGATAAGCGAAACCTGCGTGTCATTTATTGAATATTACTTTGCGGTTATAATTGGTTTAATGATTTTGTTCAACGAGGTGGTCAGACATTTCAATCAGTTTGTTTATTGAGATATTTGTCGCATAAATCACAGCACAAATCACTCAAAAATATCGGACTTTCAATATAAATAGGAAAAACATCGAAAAGAATTTTATCTGAAAAAACTGTCGATTCCCCAATAAAGAAACGAACTGCTACTCCGGCTTGAACAGAAACTAGAAAAGGGTCAAATAGTCGTAATTGACGTAGAGCTTGACTGACGTACTTATTTCATGGGATCCGACCGTCGGATCTGGAGAGAATTATGTCATGGATTTGAATAGAAGGTAAATATTTGAAGAATTCCTCGATTGTGACGCTGCCCAAGAAACGGGATTATCGCCCGGCTCTAACGAGGAAAACGAACGCTTTACCAACGGAATATTCATAGCCTACAGGACTTGTTGATTCAGCACTAATAATTGCAAATGTTTACACTCTTTGCTTGCATTTTTCTTACCTGCTATAAAATTTGCACTTGTACTTAAATTTTGCAATTAAATATACCCTACCCGTTTGAGAAATTATAAAAATTGAATAAGCGCCTCAATTTCTTTTTAACTCATGAAAACGGAAGATATTGTTTTTCACTCTCTTTTTCATTCAACCTTTTACACCTGCTGCTGTAACTCATATAAACACTGCTCTAACATTATGCCTTGAAGGATAACAAGATGTCACAGCGTACATGTCCAAATAGTTCCACGATAAAATTTTTGTGGTTAATTTTTAAATTAAAAATTGAATTTTAAAGATTTATGGACCAATCAATAGAAACGGCATTTGGATGAAGAAAAGTCCTAATATTTGCAAATTCGCGAACATAAGGAACAATCGTTATAGTAACATATATATATATATATATATATATATATATATATATATATATATATATATATATATATATATATATATATATATATATATATATATATATATATATATATGATATATATATATATGTCATATATATATATGTCAGAAAACTCATTTTTTAGAAAAATATATATATATATATATATATATATATATATATATATATATATATATATATTTTTATATATTATATATATAATAGAGAGAGTTCTTTCATTTACTGTGTTCTCTAAATTTTTACGAATGTGTAACATTTCTAAAATTTCTCTACTTTCTTTTTTCCCTTTTCAGTTGCCAAAATCTTCGTATTTTTGTGATCAAAATCGTGTTTCTCAATAAACCTCACAAATAACACTCATAAAATAAACACACAACAATCACCAAACATTACATCTCAAAACTAATTTTTTCCAGATAAAATAAATATTGAATACGTAGAACGTAAAAAAAAATATATATATATATATATATATATATATATATATATATATATATATATATATATATATATATATCGAAAAAGAAATTACCAATGCGGGTAAGATCCGCGTTAGCAACAAGCTATCAAAAACTGGGTATTTTCGGCAAAACAAACCGGGTACGGCTCAAAGATGTCACATAGAGCCGTCCAGCGATTGATTTACTCACCGTGATCGGGATGTCGTGGTTATCGCAAGTGTCGAGTCGCCTTCTGAATCTCAAAACCGTGTGCGTATCGTTTTCGTATCCAAGCAAGAGTTGGTAATCCTGGCTGGGATCAACTTCCGGCTCTCTATCTATCGAGCTTCCGGGGGAGTCCTTGACGTGTCGGTCCTGAAAACAATGGCGAAGTATTAAATGCGTGTGGTCCAAATCGAAACATGGGGGTTGTCGAGCATTCGAACGAGTACGGACGGCAGTTGCCGGATCAAAGGGCTTTACGTGAGGATAATAGTGGAGTAAATGAATAGGGAATAACTGAATAATATCCACGAATATTTCATTTGAACTAGTGAAGACAATGCTAACAGAACTTTACGAATGAAAATGTAATATGAAGTAAATTTCTCATGACTATAAAAAATACCAAGTTATTTTTGATGAATATGCTTGAGAAAACATTGTAGCTAAAGCAACAGTATGATTTTATTATCACTTATTTTCAGAAATGTAAGGTTCGAAACTTTCTTGTTACAAAACACAGTTTGAAACGAAAATTAAATGAAAACACTGGGCAAAATTCTACAAAACTCATTTGTCAACCCGTTGTACCAAACTCTTGATGATGGGTTAATAGAGTTAACCCCTAGATGTAAAGTTTTGTGGAATTCAGACGAGTCTTTCTTTACAAAACTTTTTAAGAACTTAGATAACATTTGGTTGAGAAGTTCACAGTATTTTAAGTTAATAGACCCTGCAGAAATGCAGGGTCTATTTGCCTTCTATATTGCAGTGTCTATTTGCAGTCTATATGCAGTCTATATTTGCAGTGATTTCAACAGAGAATTTGAACAAATGTTAGACAAATATTACCTACAATTAAGTACTTACAATTACATATATAACTTGATAAAAAGAAACTATACCTAATTCTTGTACTTATTGGAAACTTTATATCTAGTTCGTGTTATTTCGATTTCCTGGAATTTGGAACCTTTTGGGGTAGCAAACTTCATGCTATAAGAAGCACCACTAAAAATGAGAGTCGAGCTCCTTTGCTAATCTTTCTTGGAAATGCTTGATCAATCAAATTGTGAAAAAATTTTCTATTCGCTATACAAAGATATAAAAAGAGTGTATATTTTTCTGCACCATGTCAGCTTAAGTAAGATTTAAGAAACACGTTAGTGGCCTTATTAACTGTTACCTATGTGATACTTTAATGGTTCACGTCATTGGATCAAACATCTGGTGATTTTCTGCATTTTATTCATCACTGAATAACGTATATAAATACGATTAAATCATCAAGACACATGTTACAAACTAGTACTAGCTAAATAATTAAATCACTAGATTTAGTGATTCAGTTTAAGCATTGCATTTTTTTGAGTAGGTTGTCTTCATTTCCACTATGCACATTTTGTTTGTTTTCTTAGATCAACTCAAATTACAGTTGATACAGAAGCGCACTGAGGGTATAAATGTAACGTCTTAGAGTGTTATTTTCAACGTTTCAATACTTGAGGAATATAAAATATACAGATGAGTAATTTCCTATGTGATCCCATCATATCTGGATGTAACTAGAACAATGAATACTACGTGTAATAGTAAAAGATCGTTGATACGTACTTCCACGTGCAAAGCGTTCTATTACTTTACCATGAACTTCCTGTACTTAATCAGCGTTTTCTACTAGAAGTGTTCGCAAAACATTCGCATAGCTCGTGTGTATCTTTTATCTATTAGCGTGTGAGGTCCAATTTAATTTACGATCCTCCCAGTGACCGCCGGCCAGTTCTTGTTCCGAAGTAACCATAAACTCGCGGGTAAATAAATTGTCACCAGGCACTCACACACGGCCACCGTTCTCTCTTAAATTAGTCGATTAAAGACCTCTAGTTCGATTATCAGCGTCCTCGAAAATCGAAGTTGGACCGTACATACGAACTATCTCGTCCTGAGATCAGTTTTCTTTATTCCAAATGACATATTTACAGAATCCGGATAATATCTAAAGGAATTATTGACTGCTGGGCAGGAACTCGGCACCAAGTTACTGACGTTAATAAATCGGGAAGTCGCGGTGGTCTTTTTGTAAATATCGTGTTCGGAATCTAATGAATTATTTATAGCGCTTTGATGAATTTCATTTGAATTTTACGTTCGGGATTCGTACAGGATGAGGTGAAGAATGCTTGATGTTTCATTATAACGGCACGGAGTTTTATCGTCAAATATTTTCACTCAAGTGCCGAATGAATTTGAATTGAATAAGGTAATTTGTTAGTTATGACAGGATAGAAAATATTAACGTGTAAATTTCGTATGGCATTCTTTGAATTGGGGAATTCTTCTGGCAATTAATATATTCAAAATATTGATGAATATTTAGCGCATGCCTATAAATTAAGGTCGAATATTGCGGTATTTCTGAAAACTAAACGACCGATTCTTATGAATATGAAAATTTGGAAGGAAATGTGAAGAACGCCTAATGAACATAAAGGTATTCTCTTTTGTTTTCAGATTATTACTTTCAAAAATGTTCGGAATCATAAATCAATACTTTGCTGAGTTAGGGTGTTCTGACAACAGAAGTGAGTTTGACGATCTTGATTTTGACTTCATTCCCAATAATTCATTCACAAATTTGTATTTCCCTAGAGCGAGCTGCAATGTGAAAACTTGCATATATAGCCATTCTAACAAAAACAACAAGTAGGCATTCAGAGCAACCAATTCAAAAAGATGTCAACGAACACCTTGACTTTCGCTTATCACTTGGTAAGTTAACTAATTTAACCCATCTTAGTATGAAAATCCTCGAGGAAAAAAAGGAAAGACGTTTGGAATAAGTTCTTACGAAATTAGGAGATTATCAATCATCTAAAAACCGTTTTTTCAACATACACATAAAACAAAATCACATACAATATATTAAATGATGAAACATATATTATAACTGACTATTAATCTTTAGACTATTAATTTTTCCTTGGTCGTATGCAAGAAAAGCCTTCATGGAAATATTGAGTAATGTGAATAAAAACTAGTATAAGCAAATACTAGGGATTTCTCAAGTAAATGCTACGTTTTGTATGAATAAACACACTAGCACTTGCTAGGTGTAGTAAGTTCTAGACATAAATATTACATCAATTTGAGTACTTTTCAACGGTTTGCTTCTTCATGGTTTCCAACAATATAGTTTCCTTCTCCAGTTTGATCTTATTCAGTTTGTAATGTTGCAGCAAAACAATCCTTTGCAACTGCGGTGTGGACAGGTCTTCAGTTTCATCTGCTTCGTGATTCGACAAAATTTTTTCACTTTTCTGATCTTATTTCTGTGGTGGTTGGAATCAGATTTAGTTTTCATCGGCTTCTTTGTTTCTTGGCTATTTGGTTCTTCATTTTTATTTGGTTTCCCTTCAGTTTCTGTATTTGGCAAACTTTATTGGATGTCATCACTGATCGGTTGCTGAACTGGGGCTCGGCACTTGTGCCAACTGAAATATTACCCGGGATATTATGGAGTACTGGGTTATCATTATCTATCAACTCCAAGAATGTTTTTTCCCACGGTTGTAGTTTTATTTTCCTGTTTCCCATCACTTTTACGTCAGTCTTCTTCTTGACGGTAGACTTCACATTGTTCAATGCTTTTATTACTCGTAGTTGGCCTACAGTAACTTGTTTCCCCAATGCGCCACAGTGACAGGAATGTTAAAATCTAGCATTTACTTGGTCTAGCATGTACTACCCCGCGAGTAAGTGCTTGGGTTTTTCCGGATTCTACTAGACTTGCCCTAGTATTTTCTACAAATCTTTATTCACATTGATTGACCAAATACTTACTAGACCTAGCATATGATAGTTATACTATCGTTTTTATTCACATGTCTCATTGTGAAATAAAATTTTCACTGAGAAATATAGCAGAATTTCAGAATGTTATTGCGAGTACGGTGGATTTTTACATTGTAATTTTCTGTGTAATTCACAATTCAGAGCAATAAATAAACGAGAAAGAAAAGCAGAGCGACTCCAATATCTACAACATCCGTAGCGGTTGATTAAGATTATGCCTAAAATACAGAGCTCCCTAGATTACCATACATCGATTAGTGCTTATATTTTTACGGTTATTGCAAATAAGGACTCTCTAAATCCAATTACGCTCTCTATGCCTATATAGAATGAGCAATTAATATGGGAACTAGGCATCCAGTACCACCATAAAACTCTCCCAAGCAGCAATTTACGGTAACCATGACTTAATTAGGATCACGTTCACTATAACTACAAGCTGTTTATCTAAGGTAATAATCGCGCTTCAGCTTGTAACCAACTCCTTCGTTTTATATGACATTTTTATTTCCGATAAAATCGGACACTTAAATTTCCCCGGTGTTTTAGTGGCGTTACTTTACCGTCATCGAGTTCTGCACATTCTGCAACGTACCTTAACGTTTCCAGTTATAATAAACGTGCCAAAACGGAATGTGTACCCACAAATATCGTGTTCTTTATCAAGAGGAAAACGGGACTCATTTGAAAGTTTTATGGTCGGAAATAATAGTGCAGACACGTCTAGGATAACGTTTCGATTCTTTTGTTACGTTCAAGTCACGTCAATAACTCTGATAGGTTGCGGTTTGTCGCATCAATTACTGTGAAATGCGTCATGAGATGAGTGATACAATGCTGAAATTTGCCTTCAATATTTGACGATGTATCGGATTGGGATCTGGAAAATTGGAGGGCCATACGATCGATATACTTAATACATATGTACATGACGAAGGCAATTTTCTTTCTAAAAATACCGCTGTTATATTACTTGTACGAAGTGTTCTCGAATAATTTCAGATATTTCCCTAGATTTTATTTTCCAAAATAGGCTTCGTCGACAAATTTTAGTCCTAGCATTCAAAAAAATCAATTAATTTAAATTTACGTGTTTTTCTACTATTTGTATTAAATGTAGCTTGACTTGCATTTGAATCTTTTTATTATACCTATATTTTCACTTTATCATTGAATATATCGAAAAAGAGCAAAAAACTTAATATGATAATATTTCCGTCTTCAGAAATTACAACAATGCTAAGTCAACATTTGCGATATTGAAATAATATTGATATCACCTTTATATTATATCTAGTATGTGTGGACATGGAACTATATTGGTAAAGCTGAAACGAAACTCAATACTTTCATGAATTACACATTGTTCAGTGAGTTGAAAATCGATAACCAATTATGTGTTAAAACTAGTAAGCGCAGGGACAAAAGCATTAATATTGTATGTTATATCAGTCGATTTATGGTGTTTTCATGGTAATGTGAGATATATCTGAATAAGGATCAAACATGACATGTTATAGTGAATTGGTTGAAATATTTAGTATCACATGTCATAACTGACAAATATATTACTCATTGAAGTCAGACAAGATATAGTTTCAACAATTTTATCATGAAAATATTCCAGAAAAAAACAAACAACTTTCAATGGACGTTCATAACAAAAGAAAAATTGAAACTTCTTGATTTGTATTATTACGAAAATGAACTCAAAGTTGTTGAGGATAGAAATATGTTTCAATACTGAAAGGAGGTAATGTGAGATATATCTGAATAAGGATCAGACATGACATGTTATACTGAATTGGTTGAAATATTTAGTATCACATGTCATAACTGACAAATATATTACTTATTTAAGTCAGACAAGATGTAGTTTCAACAATTTCATCATGAAAATATTTCAGAAAAAACGAACACTTTCAATGACCGTTCATAACAAAAGAAAAAATGGAACTTCTTGATTTGTATTATTACGAAAATGAAATCAAAGTTATTGAGGATAGAAATATCTTTCAATACTGCAAGGAGGTAATGTGAGATATATCTGAATAAGGATCAGACATGACATGTTATAATGAATTGATTGAAATATTTAGTATCACATGTCATAACTGACAAATATATTACTCATTAAAGTCAGACAAGATGTAGTTTCAACAATTTTATCAAGAAAATATTTCAGAAAAAACAAACACTTTCAATGACCGTTCATAACAAAAAAAAATGGAACTTCTTGATTTGTATTATTACGAAAATGCAAAGTTATTGAGGATAGAAATATCTTTCAATACTGAAAGGAGGTAATGTGAGATATATCTGAATAAGGATCAGACATGACATGTTATACTGAATTGGTTGGAATATTTAGTATCACATGTCATAATATCACAAGTATCACAATGTATACATTGATAAATATATTACTCATTAAAATCAGAAAAGATGTAGTTTCAACAATTTTATCATGAGAATATTTCAGAAAAAACAAACAACTTTCAATAACCTTTCATAACAAAAGAAAAATTGAACTCAAATTTCTCGAAGATAGAAATTCCTTCCAATACTGAAAGGAGCTCCATCAGCTTTTGGGAGTCGTGGGACAATCCTTTCAAGAATCCAATATTTTTCGAAGAAATATTTAAATCATTTATTTCAATCAATTTTGAATTGTTCCTTCTCCCATATAAGGTCAAGTTCACGTCTAACAAAATAGATTGGAAACGAAATATTTGTTCCATATGTTTCAAATAAATATGTGGAGTCATATCACCCTGACGAGGTTAGGTCAAAAAAAATAATTTATCTTAATCGTCGTCAGCTATTATCACATGCCAACTGTGCTTGAGAATCAGTTTCCATGACACATGAGTATTTTCCAAATGTATCCAACCCGCCCAAAATATCATTATTCAAAATCAGATATGCTTTCCACCTGGGCGCAGCCTTATTCAGTTAGGGATATCTACTTCCCCACAAAGTAATTAACACATTGTGGGACAAGTCCATATGGTGTCCTACTGCCGCAGTTGGCAAATTTCAAAGTATCACGTATTTAAGTTGTCGTGTTTCAAGTAGCATAATTTATAACAGCTTTCCACCCCCAAGTTCGAGGATTTCACGCAAAGGCCTTTAAGATCTCAAATGGCAATTAAGACGGATCTACTTAATAACAAGTAGGAAAAAATAATTTATTATGAGCATAAAGATATCAACTTTATTACTGTCCTTAACCATTACATAAAATATATTTTGTGTTGGTTATGGTAATAAGCTGTATAGACCATATTTTAAATGAAAGTCTGAATTACTGTTTTCTGATAAAATTGGAATGACTGCAGAGGAAGCAATTTAATTTATGAAAAACTGATGAAAAGTATCAGTTTAAATTGAATGCTTATTGAGTGATATAAAAAATTGATATAAAAAAAAATAACGGAAATCATACTCACATTACAAACATCAACATTTTTATAGAAATTAATGAACGTTTTATTAGATGTTGGTTGAAGTAAAAAAAAAACAATGAAAATAATTGATAAATAAGAAAGATGAAAACAATGAAAATAATAAATAGTAAGAACTAAATTTTTTTATAGAAAGTTGAGAAAATTATTAATATTTCAATTTCTATTAATATCGAAGTAAATAAAAAATTGATGATATTCTCAATATAAATATCTTTATTTATTCCAAGAGAGGTAACTTTGATCTGCAGTGGTTCCTAGAACATTTTTCTTTAAATGTTGAAACTATAATATATAATATTATACCATAAATTCTCTTTTCACGAACATGTAAAGGTAGAGATCAATTTTGAATTATGTCATGAATGATTTCGAAGTTTATATAAATTTGAATAATGTTTTTAGATAATCTTGTGAGTAAATGTTGAATTTTAATAATGTGATGATAAATTCATTTGGGTTGTTTTTTGACATATTTACGGTGGACTGAAACTAGAAAATTGATGTGAAACAACTAATGATTTTCCGTACCAGTTTCTCATTTTATTGTCGTGCCAATTCGTTGTGCCCGATTGGTATCAAATTTATTAACTTATGTAACCGACGTCAAACAAGAAAACTTTCAGTGCTCGTGTTTTTCTCGAAATATAAATCATTGTCAGGTCAAACGGATCGGTTAACTATTTTGGTTCACGAGCGCGCATTGTTTTGACCCGCAAAAAAGAATAAAAGCCTGCGATAGAGATTTCCACAGTTCCGGCGCGTTTCCACATAGTTCTTCCGAACGTCTTCGTCTGTTTAATGGCTTGCGAAGCAATAGCAACATAACGCACTCTTACGAAACTCGGAAAATGGCCTCTCTGGGGCTAATTGTGTGGACCACAATAAAAACGAAAATTGACCAACTAAGCATCTTTTATGAAGTGAAGATTACCGACCTACCATGCAATTCCGCCTATTCCGGAGTGTTAATTCTGAGGTGGTACTCTCGTTTCACATCGTAAATTTTCAGTTTTATTGCCCTTAATTAGGTTTTGTACATTCGCACGATATCCGTGGTTAACATAAAAACTATCACTGCAATTCGCAACTTCAGTTATTTGCTTTTATATGTTTTCAGAATTATTTCGTTTTACAAAACAAAAGTAAGGGAGAAATTATAAAGTACATGTCGTATAAAAATAATTAACATTATTTTTACGAAACACATAACATTTTAATGTATTTGACATGTTAATTTAGTGACAATACAACTATACCATGCGTTGTATTTTACTACAGGTAAAATACAAAAAATAAACAAGTATGAAAAACCAATTAATACTTCCCCTATCCAAAATCGAGCTAAAATACATATATCGTCAAAATATGCTAGGAATCCACATTCATTACATAAAAAAAATGGACTCAAAAGAAACTATCTAACATATTTGTGAAGAGTGAATAGCGTATATTGATATATCTGATATCTTGCCTTATTCATGAACCCCTCTAATCCAAAGGACATTTTCTGCTCAAAACAACTGGCATTTTGTCAGAACTTCGAAGATTTGAATAAGAAAGGATAATTTGAAAATTTTTCCAACACACGCAGTAAACACCAAAACCACATTGGAATTCATTTTTTGATACACTCCATGAACCCGAAAACTTCGAGTATATATATAACGCAATTCAGTTCTTCTTCAGGAATGATCTGACATAAGTCAATAAACCAACAAAACCGACGCAAAAGCCATCCAACAGTTATTATAAAAATGTTAAATATAAAGGCGACAGTGCTCAACGACGTAAGATATATAGATGAGCACTGTCGCCTTTATATTCAACATTTTCATAAGAAATGTTGTATGACTTTTGTGTCGTTTTTGTGGGTTTATTGACTTATGTCAGATTATTCCCGAAGAAGAACGGAATAGCGTTCGAAATATAGAATTGCTGACGATTAGTCGTGTAAATTAGTTCTGCCCACCTTTTGTCGATAAACTAAAATATTTTTGGTCAAACAAAGGTGAAGGATGTCGTGGAGTGTGCAAAAAGGTCAAAGTGGAGGGCAGGCCATCTACCCCGAACAAGAGATGAGCGTTGGTCAGCTGTGGTTGGTGATTGGGAGCCAAGGGACATGGTAAGACCAAAAAAGCGCCCTCAGGATCGATGGGATAAGGAGCTTGTGAATTGGCTGGGCGTTGCCTGGAAGAGAGAGAGACTGCCGATAGGAAATCTTGGCAAAGACAGGGGGAGACCTTCTTTCTGCAGTGGACGGACAGAGGTTGATAATGAAGATGATAATGATGATACATATATATATATATATATATATATATATATATATATATATATATATATATATATAAAATATTCCAACAAATTGAATTCGTTTTATGAAAATGTATACATACCTAATTGAAATGAGAATCAATTCAATGTTATTTTCATGGATAATAAAAGCTTATTCCATCCAGTGGCCACTAATAAATCCATCTCCACAATATTAAACCGCAGAGAAAGCTATGAGAATCGAAAGATAATTATTGAGGAAGTTCCATGAAAATTGGTGAATAACACTGTAAATACCACTTTCGAACGTTCAATTATAATCCACTGTTATTACCGTATTATATGGACAACTGATGCAGATCAAGGTAAAGATAAAATAATAATTTCATATTTAACAAAAGGTTCACACCTCCTTCGAGTTCAATTTCGGTTCTCAATTATAAAGAATGAATTTCGGAATTCGAGAGGATGGCTGGATATTCGTGTAATCAAGTATGTTGTGGATTTTGTTGAAATTCAATTTGAGTACCCTTTTGGGAAGATTTTTGGTAAGAATAGCAGGTAATATAACAGATTCAATTGTATGAAGCAGTATATATATATTTCGATTCATTCGAAATAGTGTAAATAACCTTTCAAAAAATTAGTTTTCCAGTAATCAATATCATTTTCAATATTATATTTCGAAGAGATAAATAATTTATTTTGGAATTTATTGTAATAAATGATTGTCAACTGTGGTTATACTTTATATTGTTTTGACAAAAAAAGAATTGCATGGCAGAACTCTAAAGTGACTTTTTTTAGGCTTCTAATATTCGACATGATAAATTTTCATAGGGTAAGTAACGACGGAAATCATCAATCACTTGAAAAGGTTGTACTTCTGACATTTGAAATTCTTCCTGCTTTCTTCTCAGAAAAGTGACCTAATCGAGCCAAACTCAACAAAACCCATGTAACCGTAGAAAAAAATTGACTTTCTGGAGATTTTCGATTTCAACAGGAAATATTGACGGCAGTTTGACGACTCTACGTTTCACTAGTACTTAGCATTTGAAGTTGTTTATTTAAGCAAATGGTAACCAAATGTAGTAACTATTGTGTTTTATTTTGTTATTCACGAAAATAGAATAGTCTTATCAGCCTAATCTTTTAAGTCTACATGTTATTACAATAACAATGAAACATAAGTCGAGTGTTTTTCGTTTGACTTATTTAGGTTTATAAGCTGCTAAGGAGGGGAAACAAGACATCCTTTCAAAGCTCACTCGCCTCCCATTTCTTTTAGTACCTGCTTTTTTCTTCATTTCTACCATTGTTTTTACTTACTATTTTTCTACGAGCTAATATCATATTTTTCATGATTTTCACAAGTTTTTAAAAGCTTATTAAGCATCATACTTTCACGATATATTTTGGTTTTTGATTCGAGTACAGTTTTAATTTTTAATCTACCTTACTCGTCACGAGTACAGTTTTAATTTTTAATCTACCTTACTCGTCAATTTTTTACAACAGTTCGATCAAATAATATTCTGTTCTTTGTAATCTTTTTGTTTCGCTACTCCCAGTAGATATTGCACAGCTTTCCTTCCAAGATTACAAAGGCTAGAACCAAGCATATAGATCATTCCCTAGCTGACTAAAAGTGGAACTCTGAAAACATACAAAATACTTCCTTCATCAGCAGTGAGACATAAAATTTGATCGTTTTTTGATAACTCATCAATATCTCATTAAAAATTACCGGTTGACTTCATTAGAAAAGCTGCAACCAAGATAAACTCCTTGTTATCATTCAGAAGACGAATCAAAGGAATTGCTTTAACTCTTTAATACCGTGTAGAATTTTACACTCGGAAAAACGTTTTCCAAATTACCTGAGAGTAAAGTCTGCGTGAAATTAAATCTGTCCGTTCCTGTTGTACCCATTCAGAAAAGTTTTCTCTCAGAAATAAGATATCTCGCCAGCAGTAGGCGCATGGGTCCTTTGAAGTATTTTAACATTCACTCCGTTTGGTGGCTGAAATACAAATTCTGAACAAGAAAGTCAGAACTCCCTAACCGGTTCGTCTCTATCCTAATTAATTTTAATTATGACAGGTACCAAGTACTCGACGTTCTCTGCTTTATTGACGCCGACTCCGCTTTCTTTGTTCCAAATATAATTTGTTGCTAGCCATGAAAATATTCGAATTGAGTTAATATTAGCATGATTCATTTGCGAGGGAATAACATCAAGAAGATTATAACATGTTCAAAGCTAAAGTCAATGATTCATCTTTGGTATGTACTTTTGTGTGTTAGGTGTGTTCCTTCATATAACAAACCGATTTATTGAATGAACTGCCAAAACGGCTATTTTCAGAGTCGTTAAGACTCTGTCTATCTAGACCTATGTACAAATAAAACTCAAAAATTATTGAATGAATAAAAAGCACTCTACATTATTTGCAGACAATTATCCATTTCCAATTTTTCCAATTCAATATTGGTCGCGACTTCTTCAATATAAAAAAACAAGCTTATATAATCACTAATATAATAATAAGTTCTTATTCCCAACAGGTAAAATACCCAATTATATAAAATAATAAAAAAATGTTGAATAATAACTAAATAATTAGAATGAATGAGATATAGCAAAGAGCTCAATCTAATCAAAAAAAAAGCTAAAATAATAACTAATAACTAAATAATAGCATTTAATGAAATACTACAAAGAACTCAATCTAAATCTATTCATTTAAGTCAATTCCGCTTGTTTATATAACTCCTAATAATAACATCTATGGAGACAAAGTGAATGGCACAATTATTGGCAACTCTATTGAATGTAGACCCCACAAACCAAATGGTGGATTGTGTTAGGCAATTGGTCCTCGCAGTCTCTAGGTGGAACAATTCTGTATTACGAGAATTTTGTCTAGGAACACTAAATTTCAAAGCGGGTAAGAGAGGAGATCAATCAATATTACTTATTGTGCAGTAATTCGTACAAAAACTTGAGTCATAAAGTTTCTGTCCTGCTCTGCAATGAGATTAAACCAAATCGACTAACTAATTCGTTATGATTGACTCCTCTCTGTGGATAAAGTTTGTCCTACCTCCAAACTCAGAATTTCAAGAACCTTCTCTGAATAGCCTCAAGATGGCGTTGATGGCAAGTGTAAATAGGATGCCAGATCATGCTACCGATTACGGTATGAAATAGTATAATGAATGTTAAGCATTTATTAATATATTTGCCATTGCGAATAACGAATCCATATATTTTTGAGGCATGTAAATATTCGAGGGATATATAAATTATTCGTATACAGGTACAGACAGTTAATTCTTGCTTGCCCTTTCTCAAGGAATGAATTATTTCCTTCATCATTCAGACTGAAAGTGAGTATCTTGGGAAAACTCAGCCAAGAAATATTTTCGCAAAATTAATTCCAAATTTGGAGAAAACAGTTGCATTTTGCGGCAACTCAATTCGAAAAACGACTTAACTGAATGTCATTTATTTGATGAATATTGACGCACCCCATAACCATTACACTCGCATAATCATTGGAGAATTCCAGTCGAAGAAGCTTTTCCGAATCGAGTTAAATTAATAAATTTTTCCGCTCTTGAAGATATAAGTGGCTGTCAAATTTTTTTCGCGTTTCATTCGTTTGGTCCAATATTGCACAGTTTTCCCATGAAATAACTCCCTTCGGTAGTTTATTAAATCATCAATCAAAAACAAACTCGGCATATTTCTACAGGGGAGGATTATATAAGGGTTGGAATACGTTTCCATTGGTTCCTAGGCTATTACGGGGGGAAAAAGCGCCTGAAGCAAAATTTCTGGCATGTTGGCCGCAAAAAGAGATGAGGATTAGGCAAAATTTTAATTAAATTCCTTCAAAGATTCTCGAAGCGACAAGATATTCTAAGTATTTTGCATCGTGATGATGCCCCAAGTGCATCTTATTGAATTTTTGTTTATTCGTTTCCGAACTGTCTCCAAACTCGTGTAGATTGTATGATTAATGGGTGAAATATCGTACACGCTAAATTATCTAGTAATAGGAAATCATCAATCAATCGAACGCAGCAAAAATGGTATACAAGGTATCATTCTTCACTTCGCTTGGAAAACATCGAACGTTCTTTCAATATTTTTCGAACTCGTCAGCGATTATGAAATTCATAATGAGTATTAAACGTTTTTTATTACATGTCTGATTCCTATAAGTTAGTTCCAAGTTGCATGAAGTTATTGTGAATGATTTCAGTAAAAACTCGCCATTCTGCAAAAACATAGAATATTAAATGAAAAGAAATAAAAAGTGTGACGAATTCATGATGTTTCTTACGCGCAGTCCGTATTCTTGAGGGCCACAGAAGAAGTCTCCCGTCAGGATTTTTCTTGGAGATAATTCACCGATAAAATAACACATTACCATCTGTCCCATTAATATAATCCGTTCCAATACCTGCCGTCCGATATTTCGGATGTCACAAGGATCCGTTCGAGGCTTCATCTGAAACTCTCTCGTCCGTGAAAAGCAACAAGACCCGTTCGGGTATAAATTAAGCGTATCAAGAACGCTCGATCTTCGCCCGCTATGTATTTTCAAGAGTTACAAACAACGTACAACACCAAATAATTAAGGAATATTTACGATCGAAATCGTATTATTAAAATCTCGCATCCGGCTTCTGGTTATACCAGTCCGACTGGATCACGTCGAAATATTTTTAATATGCGGTCGACCGAGTCGCCGCCGCTCACCATCTCGATTTTACGTCGCACGGTAGCGACCCACACACATTGGACTCTGGTGCAGTGACATGGGCGCGGCTACGACGTCGTCAAAATTGGCATGAGGCCTCTGGCCGCAAAGATCTTGGGGTCTTTCGGATTCTCTCACGTTCGCAAATTTATGTATTCAGATGGGACACTTGAACTCGAATTCTACCGAACTGGGTTTTAAAGTGGAATGCCAAATTTAAATTCGAAATTAGAGCATTAATAATGATTTCAGGCAAAACCAAGCCTATAGTCAAAGTTCGTGAAGGTTGATGATTTGAAACCAGTTTGCATAAACTATTTTCCATACATTTCAAAACATTCGCTCATCATCAGACATTCATTCCATTTGATTTGTGAAATTCGATAATCAATAAGTTAATTGGTACATATTCATCTTATAGTAAAATAAAAAAAGATACAAAGCACAAACTCACTGATCAAGCATAAAAACAAATTAACTCCATGAACTCGAAAAACTATCAAAGATATTTCAATTGCTACACCAATGGAATTGATTCTTCGAACTTTAGTATTTAGTATCAGTATTAATATTAAAATAGTATAATATATATATATATATATATATATATATATATATATATATATATATAATATGAATCAAATGCTTTAAAACGGCTAAAGTTCCAAAAATCAACTTTATTTTCTGTTTTTTAATTAAAATTTCAAATCACGTTACATATACCTAATGTAAGAATCAAACTAAGAATCAAACAAAGCAGATAATGGTCACAGCTAGCTCCTTCTATACAATAAAATGATAGCTATATGTATCGTTGTACACACTACTAACTGTATTTAAATTTCATTAGACAAAAACAGATTGCAATATAAATGATACTTCTATTGAGAGAACTTTATTTGAAATGAACACAGGTTAGACTATTGAACACGTGGTTGTTAGTTATCGCTGTTATTGTGATGCACAATGGAAGAAGCTGAAGGAAAGACTGAATGTTGAAGAGAATGGTAATACTATTCTGTGATATATATTCTTCTACATCGTAGAGTTATGAAATTGGTCTAGTTAACCGTTAAACTAACCAACGACAAATGACAATTTTCGATATACCAAATACAAATATTCGATATTCAATATTCAATATATCGGATGAAATATATCGATATTACATATCGAATCTAGGTGATTCGATATATCTGTTTGAAGCAATATATCGCATAGATATATCGATATTTTCGAAATATCGGTATATATCGAGCACCCCTACCTCATAGTGACTGGAAGGTTGGTCCACGGACAAGAAATTGTAGCAGTGAGAGGAGTAATTGACTTCGAATGTTTAGGTCCGCAGGTAATAGAGAATAATTTTCTTGGGTAACTACTTAATTTACTTCAAGCTTATTTGGTAAAACTAACAACAAAACGACAAAGGAAACAGAATGAAACACTGTCAGATTTCCATTAATTCTGTTCACTACGGTCCATTTTAGAACAAGACAATAACTCTATGAAGACATCACAGAATAATATCCGTATGAAAATCATATTTTAGTTACGCTACCGTGTTTTCTACGTTCCGAAGTCCTCTACTGTGAGAAGGGGAATTCTTAATAAGATGGATGACGTTCATTTTACCTGTCTGCGTCTAAATGCTAGATTAAAACCTTAATGGACCGTTACAAACTGAAATAAAGTGAGTGGGATAAAGATGAGGAATAGTGAAAAAAACGCGGGGGGACGCTAATTTCTCTCGGAATACTTTTGTGGGCTTTATGGCAGAGATTATTGTTTTTTTCTTATTTAATTTGTGAATATGAAGAGTTCATATCTTGGGCCATCAAGTCGGCGTAATCTTGGTTTTTCGGTTGAAAAGTTAGTAATGTTTTTTATCTATCAATTCTATTTTTATTTTTCTACAATTTATTCAACTGAATCACAATAATGTTGCCCTGATGAAGTCAAAGTTTCGAGTAGATATAAAACCAAAGAAACGCACATCTCCTCAGAGGATGTTTGAAAAACATGTGCCATAACTGAGGCAGATGTAAGTTCGAATCTGTGGCTAGGCATCGTTGCTTGTGTATGTCTTTAGTACACAAGCAACATGAATTAAAAAATCACCAAAGTCCTGCATAATGAAACTCAGCGTACTAGTTTTCTTCTTCGTATAAAAATAAATCACAAATCAATCATTCCCACGAAGAAAGATTGAGCCAATAAGAGGTTCCGATATACGTATTAATATTCAACAATATTCGGAATTTCCAGTATTAAAATCTATATTGATTCAATACCCTCATTCGAAGCGTAGTCAGAACAATGTAAATCTACAAAGTTACTCATTGGCCAAACCGATTTATGCATTTCGCAATTTCAATCAGATTATTCTAAATATAGCGATATTAAATGGAGACACGAAACGAACTAATAATTCCGAAGTTGGAAATTGCCTTTTATGAAGTCCTCGTTTCTGGCTAAAAAACCATAATAAGAACAGACTCCGCATGAAACGGAAACTATAAAATTTTGGGGCACATTTTGATTTAATACTAGTATTAAAAATCGTCTAGAATTATTTCTCGCAGTTGCGGCATTTTATTCTGAGTTTCGCCTGTTCTATGACGTCTTTAGCTCTGTTATTTGGAGAAAGTGTTTCTGTTTGCGTGTTTCAACTTGGAAATAATCAATTGCAATCCGCTTTGAGTTCGTGATAGATAATCAAACGAAAAATCACAAAAGACTCGATAAATAAATAAATGAATAACTATGAAGGTAATTTAAATAAAACTTAGTGGCTTTTCGATTTTCACTATAGTTAATTCAAAAACATGACAATATCCTTTCGCCAACACAAAAAAGTCTGTTTTTGTCTATTTGATAATGGAAACTTTCTAGGTTTTCATGTTACTTTTATTACGTTGCCGTCGTTTTTCCACTAGATTAGTGTTCGATTCTTTTACAGTCACTTGTTGAATTTTCATATTAATAACTTCACATCAATATGGTATAACTAGATGTTCCGATATTCCGATATTCAGAGTATAATATATTGACGATTTGATCGAAGGCATTGAGTCCCATGGTACTAACAAGGGTACAACCAAACAATCTACCTAGACCTTAATAATCTTTCAGTGAGTAAGGTTGTCGGATTGATTTGATCTTTAATTTGATTATTTTTTAAATGAAAACTTGTATAAACAAGCACATGATGATCGGTTACCTAACAGTATTATCATCAAGCTCAACTACAAAGTAAAAATTTCTCATTTTTCCTTATTACGACCACAGAAAATAGAAGGCAATTGTGGAAGCCTAACACTAAATGATACGCTTGAAGTAGTCATTGCTAAATAACTTGAAGAAATAATCTTTTTGAATATTTATGTAATGAGTGCAGAATTATATTTCTGAATTACCAAGGAAAAAAGTTCGTAACTTTAAAAAGCTCTAAAGTTTTCACTTCTGGTGCCAAATCCAGAGACACCAGAATACCATTGACTCTAGGAAGTACTAGGTTTGACGAAACGAGTCTACTCAACACTTAATAATTTCCATTTTGTGGAAAATTTGTTTCATCACTTTTTTGAAGTGGTGAGAGATTTATTCACTCATCGTCTTCAACAAATTCCTCAGTTTCAACTGATTTACGTTTGATTATCATTTCAGCTGACAATCCTAAATTCATCGCACATTACCGGAACGAAGTTCACGATACTGCATCTTCAGAAATTATTATCCATGATAAAAGCACACATCATTATACACACAATAGGATGCTGCGATTCTTTATACTTCGAAGCGATGAACGCTCAGTGTGAATCGCAGAAATACCTGGAACGTTTCATCAATGGTTGCAAAGTCATCGCCGGGTATCGAACTGTCGACCTTTTGTGCGGAGATGTCATCGGAATGCGTGCCATAGTCAACTACAGTCCTGGAAGCTTACTTGTAACTGTTATCTCTGCTTACATGCAGTCGGTTTTCTAATGTATGTGCAAGACCGTACTGTGGTTTGATTTTATCGATGTTGAATACAGTTCGTCCAATGGAATTGCAATTAATTATTTCTATTCTTTCAGATCATCGCCATAAAACACATTTTATATAAGAAGGTACATATTATCTTCTGAAATTTTCATTCGGAATAATAACAATATAATAAATTCGAAGAGAACCAGCGCTCAGTCTACACATGTTGTCAACCGAATAGCGAACTAAAAACTTCGAGTGAATATTTTGTGCTTTCCATAGATTTGGCATTAATGGTGATAGTGAATGGTATTTCCAACAAGTTCGATGTTCTTCGGATTATTTGCACACATAATTTTTGAGAGATGATCAACGTTATTCTTTAAAAAAAGTAACACATAATATAAATTTAATAACTTAAGCTTAGCTATAAGTTAATTAGATTAGGTTCTTGCTTGACATCATTGAACTTGCTGCAATATCTAAATATTCGTACGTTTCATAATGAAACATTTTTTACAATATAAGTACACCTCATATTTTTGTAGAAACCTTGAGAAAGAAAGAAGCTCGGTAAAGAATAAAATGGATGATTGGCATTTTGCTAATTCCTTGGTAAATCACAGTTTAATATGAATTGAATAAAAATATTCAGCTTAGTGCCAAAGATTCATAAGAATTACTTAAAATTGTTTAGGAATGTTCGAACTGAAAATGTACCCTAATTTAACTTTCAAACCGTGGGTTATATTCCGAAAAAATAATAATACAAATAATATAATTCATTGAAACTAAGCTAAGTGTTTGTTCAATTTACAATGAGTAGATACCAACATCTAGCCCAGTGTTTCCAAATATTTTTTGTGCCATATCCTCACCTCAGACTTTATAAAATTTTGAAGCTTCCCGAAAAGGGTGAGAAAGTTAAAATTAAGAAGTACAAAAGGGCCAAACTCGCGTCGAGCCCATTTTCGAATTGTCCCCCTTAGCAATTGAATTTTCCCCTGCAGGGCGTGGACCCCACGTTGGGAAATACTGCTAGCCCATAGGAAGAATGTGGAAGAAAAATCCATAGATGTGTAAGTCGACGTTTCAGTTATTTTATTGAATCGTCGTCAGAACACCCGATCTGTTGAAGGTTGGCGTTAGTTTACTCTATCAGTCGCCATTTAATTTCTAGTATATGAATAGTAAGTTATAAACTTGTTCTAGAATGTTTCCATTCACAAATTCATCTAGAAATCCCAACTCAAAATTTTTTCAATTGATGTGAACAGTACCCTTGATTTTTTTGTTCAAAGCGAATCGCACTTTGGGATTCACAAGACTTCTTACGTTTTAAAAAAACAATCGAATTTCAAAGCAGTAATATGATACATTGCATGATAATTTTATTAACGACGACGTATGATTTTACTGGACATACATACACAAATGTAGCTGACAATACCTGAAATATGATATCGACAGTTGAAACATTAATCTTCGGGTTCTGGTCCCATACGCAAAAACGAAATCCAGATTAATTAGGTTGACTAAAGGCCTGGAGTATCCAATTAAACAAGTTGTATTTCAAGTTATGATACTCCATTATATTAATTCAGAAGTTTCCTGTACACAATTGGATCATACAGTAAAAAGCATCTGTTCAATTATGAATAATGTTTCGACTGTTTTGTAGCCAATTACTGTCACTTCAAATGACACTCCTTTAAATACACGGCATAAAAAATTTGAATTGGCTTTCATTAAATTTGGAACTGCCTCAAAGCGGCTGCAGTCAACATGTTTATATAAAAGCAATATCAAAAATGAGAGCTTTTGTCCTACTCGTTCCTATTCATCCACTCATAGTTGACAAATATTTCATGATGAATTAATCAAAAAAACTAAAGAACTAACTTTTGAATAAATTACGGAATTATTTGGATGCTCTTACTCATTTGGATACTCCCTGAATTTATAGACTTACACCATTATCTATATCGCTATGTAGTAAAATAGAATGTAAACTTTAAGCTATATTGCAATGTAGTACATTTCTCAATTTCATCTAAATCAACAACTGATATTTCATGAATTTTAGCTTATTGAAAATATTTTATCTCATATCTTATGAATTTCAGAGTTCACACTTTTCTCATTTTTGAAATATAACAAGGTTTCACTTCTTTCTGAACAAGTTTCACAGTAGTAATGAAAAAATATAATAAATTAAAAGTTAAAGTTCTCGCGCATATTAAATGGAGACGCATTTTCATATTGAGGAAAGAGGAGCGATAAAAAGTTTGGAGAACACAATTAAAGGAATCGGCGTGGGCGCTGGTATGCAGATAAAAGCCTAACGAGAAAATGAAAATAAACGCAAAACATGTTATAAAATTTTATGCCCATCTCTCAATCTGTAGATATGAAAAATGTAGATGAAAATTACATGAGAAATATTTCGTGTATGTTTGTTTCCATGATATATACAATAATTGAAGCATTTATGGACGAATATTGACCATTATTACTTTTGATATTATATGGAATAACATAATAAATGACGCTGGAACACATTCATTCCGGTTATATGTGATGAAAAAAAGATACATTGTTTGAATATCGTTATTCGTTAAATGAATATAAATATTTTAGATTGCACCTATATCATATAATTTATACATGTTTAAATCAATACTAAACCATCATTATATCCATTATATTAAATTAATTCTTTCAAGGGCACCAAATAACTGAATTATGTAATTCCAAAGAATTCGAACAAAATTAACGGGGACAAGTAATTCGACACTTATAAGTAGATTTAATACCCCCAATTAATATGTAACTGAATATAAACTTAAATTCAAACACTTGAACTTATGATTTACACTTTATTGACTACATAGCATGACGCGTTTCGTCGTTACAAACGACTTCTTCAGATGCTTACAGAATAATGATTCTGTACATTATTCTGTAAGCATCTGAAGAAGTCGTTTGTAACGACGAAACGCGTCATGCTATGTAGTCGATAAAGTGTAAATCATAAGTTCAAGTCTTTGAATTTAAGTTTATATTCAATTATAATGGATTTACATCAAGTAAACGCCAACACTATTAAATAATATGTAACTATTCAATATTTTAATGCATCAATTAAAACATTTTGTCTGAAAGTAACGAAGAAAATTTTATTAGGTTCCTTTCTTTATTTTTAGATTTTTTTCGATTCTGAAAACAAAAAGTGCTTTCATACTTTCTTTAAATTTAAATTTTTTTCGATTATGAAAACAAAAAGTACTTAGGCCAAATATTCTTGTTGAAAAATATGGCGGTTATGTCTTGAAAACAGAGGAGAATTAATCTCTATAATCTCTTAATTCATTCATAGTGTGGATAGTTAGCTACAATAAAAATTAATTCATTGTATTTAATTAGGTACTTGATGTTTGTTATCAATAACTCAAACGTAGTTTGTTAAAAATCTGTGTAAGAAAATGAATACTATTTGAGGTTATGTAATGGCCTTTCTTCTCATTTTATGTAAATATTAGTCCTTGATTTCAATTTGAACATCGGTAATACGATCATTAAGTACCCATTATATTTTATGCTTATTGAATATGATCGCAGATGAGAAACTCGCGTTTCGTTATTCATTCCGTATTCCGGGTCCTATTTATGTTCATTTCTATGCCTGGAGGCATTGATAAATGAATAAACCTAACCTAATGGTCACTATGGTGTCGCTAGCCGACTTTCCTGCAAGATTTATTTCACCATCCAATCAAAAATACTGGTTTTGTAGTCATTATTCATAAGTTTATTACAGTATCGAGACAAATGATCAGAAATGCATTCATCGGCTGCTTGAATCCAAGAATTTGCATATCAAGTGGAACATGTTTATGGTCATGCGAGATGTGGATGATTTATTCATCTGCTGCCATATAAGATGGTAATATTAAGAGGATTCGGAATACGTACATGCGCTCGAACAACTTTGAAACTGATCGTAAGGTACGCGAACATCGAAAAGTATGAATTATTCAGAGAATCAAAGATCCAGAAAAAACATGTGCGCATTCGGACGTGCCTGTAAGGCGGATTATTTTCGAGATAATGCCGGTGGTACCAGTGTATCTTCGAGTTTGTTTTACATTTATAATCCTTATGTTTGACATTGAAAATTACTGAACGTCTACGAAGTCAAATTAATGCCCTCAGCTCGGAGTAATCCCCTATTTTATTGCCGAACGGCTGGCTAAGCCTGTGACATCGACCTCTGTTAAATTTCGACTGTCTGATTTACCCCCTGAGTTATTGGGATTTACAGAGATCAATCGGGTAAACATACGTTCAGTTTTATACTAATAACATGAATAATAGCCGAAATAAACGGATTTTAGTAGTTTCACCTCTTATAAAGGTCAACCAAACAGCAAGGAAATCGAACCAAGAACTTTCATTAAATTATCTAATTCACATCTTGATCTAAGAAATATTTTTGAACGAACAATGTGAGTGATAAAATGAAAACACAAGTCTTTGACCATCATTTAACACTTGAGATAACAGAACACCGTGTCCTTAACCACATTCTGGAATAAAACTCAAAATACCGGTTGATTTTGTGTATCTAATTTCTTGATATCGACAACTTACTACGAATTAGTCGCCCACCACTCAATTTGCCAAGTTCTTCTTGCCATTAGTTTCTCATTTCTCTCCATGAGAATTCACAGTATGTTTACTCGACATACAACGTTATTATTTCCCAGCATGTAGTTTCGTAGATTTCAAAGAACCTTGTACACGTTGCTCTTAACAATGTTGATGGTTAGATGAGATGATGTAACGAAATTTACTATAAATATAATTACTAACTATTATCCGTTCCTTTGACAGAAGCACTACTAACAACGAAAAAAATACAAACCCATTAACGTCTCTCAAACATTATTTCTCTTGAAAGCCTAGGCTGAATCTATGTTTCTTTTGATCACATGTAAATGACAACGACAGATGTCCAAACACTTACTTGTTGTAAAGTAATAAACTAGAGAGCTTACTGAGCCTAACATACAATTGCTTTTACAATTTATTTGAGAGAACATCTGTTATATCTCAGTATATCCTTCACTGGAACGAAGATCACACAGAATTTTTTACGAAATTGAGAAATCTAGCAGAATGATTGCATCATATCATCAATATACGATAAGCGATCGAAATATTGATGGGAATAATGATAATTAATACTTATTTGAATATTCAATAATCTCTTTTCTATATTAGGATACATATAATCATAATTTCAATCCAGGAACATTTCGCTTCAATAAATTTAGGCGTATATTTGAATAAATGAATATGAAAACAAAAAATTGAAAATTTATTCTCAACAAATGAGTATATCAAGTCATTAATTCTTGAATTCCTAGATGATTTACGTTTTATTAGTATTTATGGAGGGTCTTCTTTTCACCGCGTTGTATTTCAAACTACATAATAACACTGTTACTTATTTTCAGAATAATTTCAGCTCTAATAACTCGCATGTTTTAAATAATCACTTTATTAATGCGCTTAATTGCTCCATTTCAATTTATTTTCATATGACTCAACTTCTTTCAATTTACATTACTTATATGGAATATTCAGTGAGCAGCTACTAGAACCGGAAACAACTACTTGAAATCCCACGACATTACTATCTCATGTTATTCACAATCTTTCACTGCAGTCTTAAGATTTAATTGAAACACTATTTTCTACTGGTTTAACTTGTTTCGACTAGCTTGCTTCAAAATATTGAAACAAATAATAAATATTAATACTCAAAACATCGTATAGGATTGCAACGACTCAAAATGAGAACAAAACGAAAAAGAAATACCTGATTTTAGAAAATGCATTTTGGCAAAAAGACATAATTATTTGAGCCTTACCAGTATTGAGGAAACGATTTCTACTAAAACTATTTCTACTACCAAAACGCATGTATATATTTGATTTATTATCTTTGAAAAAACGTTACACATTTGGTGATGTTACTACGTTAGATGATAATAACATTTCTTGGTTTTACTCTTCTATTATGAATACATAATGGTTTTCGCTAGTGTTCGAAGTCATCATGGTTGATGAAAAAACAGCAGAAAATCTCTCAAACTTGGAGCTCGGTATAGAAACACCCTCAAGTACATTCGTGGAAGCAAAAATTGAAGAACGACGGCAACGAAATTTTCAAAAATTGGAAAAAGACAGCAATGCTCTTTCGATTAGATAACGTAAGGCGATAAGCTGTCACTGTGGTAGCTCACTCAACGTTCTTTGATTCTGGTCAAGGGCACACATGCAGAGCTTCATCTTCAATAGTAATGTCTCGGTGAAGAAGTGAAACGTTATGAGAAGTTGTGTGGCATTGAACTTCTCTCAACAACACACTGAATTATTCAACATAATGTACAAAGGAAGAATGATTCTTCAAGATTATTTTATTCATTAGGATCTCGCTATTACTTCCCTTTTTCCGTGGTATATTTTTTTTCTTGCGTAATGAAAACAAGAGATAAAATTTCCAATGGGAATATACCGTCTGAATATTTCAACGCTTCTTCTATATCTTGTCGTCGGCTTTTATGCCTGGCATCCGCTTGTGGCCACTGCAGGGAAATGCTTGCCTCAAGTTTCTCTTTCTATAAAGTTATACGGCTTTGACTTCGATCGCTCACGGTTTCTGAATTTCACACTTGACGCCGCGAAGTTAGATATTACCTTCAGTTCGGTTTTGTACTGCTGTAAATTCAGTCGACGCGTCATCCAGACATTCATTCAATTAAAATTTATTGTTTCAAGTTTACGATCGATAAAATTGTTCACGTTGAACGGAAACAGTTATTATCCAACCGAAATAGTTAAATAATCAGAAGCTTTCAGACAAAATAAGATCGACAATTCCATTACAAAAAGGGGACTGCTTTTCTATCGAATTTCGATAAAAATTTTAACGTTTCCTGTAAATACTACAGAGTAGAGTCTGGAGTGTTGACATGGGAAATGGGAGAGCTTAGTTCGAATGTCAGGTGGTACATGGACGTTTGTGGTAATGTGTGTGTGTGTTTCTAAGTTTAGTATTTATCAAAATATTTAAAAGTGGTTGATGTGACACATAATCTACCAATTTTTAAATCAATTTTTATATCCTGGACTAATGGCAGTTGAATTAAAAAAAACTATTTGCTCAATTCTTCCTAGAAAAAAGCTTTCAAATTCTAAATGAAAAAATCCACTGACAAAAAGAATATTCGAAGAATAACCTGAAAACAACTAAAAACCAAAAGGACATTTGAAGACAACCTAAAATCAACGAATTGCCACGAAATACATTATTGCTGTAAAAATAATTGGAGACTCCACTAAAACTGCACAAATCATTATCATTCGAAAAAAAATTGAAAACCTGTATTACTTATAAAAGGCAAGAAATAAATGAAGTAAAGTTAAGGTATCAGTACCAGCATTGATTTATGTGGTTGTGAAGACCATAAAATTTAGTGTTGAATTTCAGCATCAATAACACAAACACAGATGAATTCAATGAATTAGCCAAGAACTTTTAATGATTGTTATTCTCACCCCAGCTTCAACTAATAACCCTGCTGTCAACCGTTTTCACGAAAAGTTGTCCCAATTTTTCAGAAAAGAGTTATATAAAATCTACAAGTAGGGCTAAGATTTCCTCCCTCCAATTATCTGCGTAACAGATATTGCTTGAATGTATTCCCAGTAGCTCTGTCAAGGAGATTTAAGACGGAGGACACGGGACAATGCAAGGAAAAAAGATTCAATAATCAATATACTAATCAATATTAATTAGACAGAGACTTGCGTCTGTAAACTCTACTGCAAAAGGTTCGACAGGAATCAATATTAATAACATTCAGTCCCTCTGAGAAGATCTGTTCATATTCATATATTTTATGTGTTTTTTCCTCCAAACACATCATACATACGTGTTCATTAGCACAATTGCGAAGTTTGCATAAGTTTTTGAGAGACGAAGCCACTTGCACTTCAATTATCATTGATTATACGTTGAACTGAGATGCAAATATCAGCATCAAACATCAGCAGGAATTTATTTCAACCACTGTTTGGTGTTTCATCTGAATTTACCGATGCAAGTATTCATATTTTTTTGATGTGCGATTCAGGTTTATAGTATGTATCCTCTTTCCCAACCTTTTTCTGACAAATTTGACACTAGAAATCCACTGCAAGTTCTGTGAAATACAAAGCACAAATTCTGGCCCACAATACGCACAGTTCCAGATTCCTTCTTCATCTGAATTAGACGAAATAAGGTACCTTGGAAGAGTTTTACTGAAATTGTAGAAAATATATGAAGCAATTTCGTATACAGATAGTCGAAGATGATCCCCATTCCAAATCCAATGTGTATAAATGAAGATAAAGTAACCATTTCTACAATTTCCCTCGTAAACCCTTTTCTCCCCACAAGATAGTCAGGACGGGTGCTAAAACGAAACGCAATTTAAAGTCTCCCCGCACACATCGAATAGAGAAAATGACGCACAGTGAAATACTTGACATTCAGAAATTCGTTTCCATCCCCAAAAATGGAGCCTTAAGGAAGGTCCGACATAGAAATATTTCCCGCGAACATTTTTTCCCGACCCGATTGCTTTATCGTTATTCAAATGTGAGTTCCGACGTTTGCCCGACCCGGGCGATAAAAAATTCAATCGTCTTCGAATTGAATAATCGACACAGTTCGGAATGATTGATGGCCGATTGGCCGAAGGAAAATTTTGGGTCGCGAGGAAAACTACGAAAAAATAACGTTATTTATACCGACAACTTACGTTCCATTAGTTAAACTACGTATTTGCAAAAAAATCTGATATTCCTAAAAAGGAACTGCTTTCGTGATTTGTCGACTTCGGAAAATCCTTCATCTAAATCTGTTAGCTATACAGAAGCAAAATATGCTTTATCGCCAAAGTTCACATTGTTCCTCTCATTTTTTTCTTGAGAAACAAGATTCGATTTTTTATTGATATGATTTATTTAAGGGCACTTCCGAATTGATTCGCAGAAGAATAAGACTGAAGTGGGTACTGTAAAACCTTTAGTTTTTGATGTAAAGATATGAAACACTGAAAATTTGAAAAGAAAAAATTTATGTGCAACATATTTTTCATAAGGATGGCAACTTTTATCCATTCAAGATAATCTCTTAGAAATGGAAGAGTAAGTAAATTTGGAATATCGATGAAAATTATTTCCTGTGAGAAAGGCACCAAATTTGGAAAATATTCAACTCGTTAATTGAACAGTTTTCAGTGTAACGGCATGCAAAATGAAATTCTTATTTAAATCGGAGTGCCTGCAAATGCATCAAATTTCTCAGATACCTCTCAAAATTGCTCTAGACATACGAATTTTGGATATATTTAACAATTAATATCCACCTTTGCTACCCAATTTCCGAATTCGAAAGAAACTGCACAAGGATTGATGGTATTATGAATTAATTCAATACTCAGTAATTGAGGTGAAAATCAGATACGTTGAAATGAAAGTTGAAGCGGCTAGGACTCTAAACGATAGGAAATAACCACTTGTGCAAAACGTCAAGTTTTCAGAAATATTCAGTGTTGCCAGTTGGTGCATCAAAAAATGATACCAAAGAATTTCATATGACACCATGCCATAACAGACTCAATAAATGCATTAAGTACTATTTGCTGCTGGTACAGTATAGCTATCATATTATAATTTTGGGTAAATATTCGACCTGCCATTTTTGAAAACCATTATCGACTAACTAAAATATCCAATGTCATCGTTAGGTGTCATCGCACTACAAAGTTTGCAACGGGAGAATAACAACTAAGGTCGGTAATATCACGTATAAGTTTCCTGTGCATAAAAATGCAAGCTCGTTGATAAAAATTCTTCGAACCAAAGGTCGGCTTTGCCCAAGTGATTAACTTACAATATTTACGATAGTTATATTTCAAAATAAACAAAAACTTGTTATGTCAGTTCAACATATGATATTCACAGAATTAACTTGGGTCATATAGAATACCAAAAGACAATGTTTCTAATCATTAACATCATATAGAGTGTATGCCGTTGTTGGGTATATGAGAACTGTCGTGAATGCTTCCACGTTTCCGTTCTTTCTGCTGCTTGTATCCAGTATGTGTTAATACGTTCAGTATCATCACACCTGATGGTGATCAAATTCAATGCAAAACGGTAAACTGTTTTATTGGTGTGAAAGTTGAAACTTGTATATATCCCAAAATATTTGTAGGGCATGATTTTTCGATAGTTTGTTCAGGATTCAAAAGTCGGTATGCCTGCATTTGCAGAACTTGAAGTTCTAGGGATTGCTTGATAGGAATATCGAGATTTATATGTTTGAAATATTTTACATCACTGGGTACTTTTGTTACACATGATAAAAAGAAGACACTGTCTCATTTGGAACGTTTGTATACGAATGTCTAAGAACAAAGTGAAATGTATGTTAAGTAAATAGAGCGTGGCTCGGAATCTAAAATTTTTTAATTGAACTGAAAAAAAATTTGAAAATATTTATGAGCAGTTATTTAATGAGTTTCAATTCATGTCTATAAAATATGTTTATCTCATTTCAATAATAGGAGTATAAACCAGTACAATTTCAAAACAAAACCTCATGGCCCATCAAAAATTAATGATTCCCATGTATTTTAGCAAAACAAATTGTTGAAATAATGTAAACAACGCCAAAACCAGTTTTTTGTCAGTTTTTTTCTATTTATTCATACAAGGTAGAAATATGGCTCATTTTAAATTATAAGACATCGTCGTTCTATGTTTTCAGCTTACACACAAAAACCTAACAATGCGTCTGTGAAAATTCAGGATAGACGCATTCCCACATCCTCTCTGTCATTTTTCCTCGTCATAAACGTTTCCCCTAACGAGATGGAAAAAATTGTAGTTTACAAACTGCATTATCCGTCTATACCGTCGTATCCTAACGAGCCGGGAGAGGGCGCGAGGAGCGACCGGGGGAGGACGTTGCTTCCAACCTCCAGTCAGTCCTGGCGGAGGAATTCTTCTCGTTAAACCGTTCGACCGAGAGTTTCACCCATTCCGTAGTCTCGGCGGTTAACGAGTGATTCATCACACGCCTTATCCTCAGAATTGCACTTTATCTCCCCAGGGAACTCCCCGGTGTCTCCAACTGTAAAGGAATGCTTGCCTGTGCACCTTCGATCCATTCTTGGTCGCCTCCGGGAACGCGTCTCTCAACTTTCTGATGTACGACTCGAAATGATTTCGCGAAAAGAATGGCATTGTGAGGAATTACGTAGGTGAGAAGGATCCTGTTATTCCCACAGATCATTCCCGATGTAAAGAAGGAATTATTCATTGTGTACGTGATCGTCCCGTGAGAATTTCAAAATGGATGTCTCATTTCATCTTGTATAACGGCAAACTTCAAAATACAAGTACTCAACTACCATATTCGATGAAATAAGAAGATTCAATTCAGATAGACAACACGTTATTCGTAACTACCCTAAAATTCAACATCGAGGAGTATATCTTAGCTGTCATCTATAAGCTAGTAATGTACAAAAGGTCTTTAGTTAACTTTTGACTACCAACGATTTCGACCAGATGTGATCAAACTTTTTGGTTAAGAAATGGTAACAATATATGGAACAATATAAAAGTTGTGTCAATAAGATTTGAATCAACAACTTCAATGATGATTAACCTCTCAGCCTACAGGCTCGTACATTTGGTAGCAAAGGTACCAACATATTGGTTACTTAAAAACGAACAGAAGTACCAGATACCCAGTTGGATGTGATCTCATAAATCTTATATTTTGTTCAAAAAATGAAAGGTATGAACTGTGTAAAATAATATATTTTTCACTGAGAAAATATTTATATTTCAGATGTAATTTATTCAATTTATTTGCTGGAATTTCAATAAAGTTGAAAATGCATTCTTTTCCCTGCTTAACCACCAGAGCGTTCAAAATGAAAAATTGATTCCCTATCCAACGCCTTACGAACAGCGAATCATTTTATAAATTAATTACTGGAAGCCATAAATTTGGCTGGGGAAAATGGGGTTCCACCTACGAAAAATTGCATTTTGATATACAATGTCGGAGCCTTGTAAATTCCACACGATATAAAATTGATGATACGTTATAAATGTCCAAGCGAACCGATATTAAAATCAATACATAATAGCCTGTACCCCGCGATGTATACCTGTATGCCATCGTTAAATTTTAATTGCTAATATCCAAGTTGACGAGGATTATCATGAGTTTTGCGAATAACTGGGAATTGGTAAAAATACGAAAAACACGTAGTTGATGTTGGCATAGAGTGTTGCTATAGCAGGTTATATGGCTATCAGTGGTTGGAATTTTATGACGGATACATCATCGACGTGCATAACAACTATGTAACAATATGAGTTGAATAGAACTCTAAAACAGCTTATATTATCCACATTTAGTACATAAATTCAATGTACCAATACGGAGACCATTATATTCAAAACAGAGTAATTTGGGATCTGTGTACTACAATATTTATACATGTGTCATCAAATATTTCATTTTAGAACACTAGAATGTTTAAATATATCAAAGATATTGGTGATTAGAGCAGAATTTCGCACGGTGTGCCACAAGGATCAGTTTTCCGTCTATTAATATAGATGTTCATGAAAATAGCATTAGAAAACATTCTACAGAAATACATTTAAAATGAATAATTCCCCATTATCTACTGTGAAAATGTCATTTTGAGGAAATGTTTTATAATTTGTGGTCGTAGTATCAGAAATTTTTTTAAAGAGCAAATGTCATAATTCCGTTGGTTGTGTGACTTAATTTGAGTTTCCGAGTTTCGAAACTTGACCATTCCACTTCAATTGGGTGTGAAAAATAAATCATTGAATTTTATTATCTTATGACGTGTGTTCATATGTCAATAATTTCCTATACCGCGTTGCCATGTATTCACATTTTCTGGCGTAGTTCACATAGATACTCCACCCAATATAACACGAATTCCAGAAATTATTACGGATGAAACAAGCGATTGATGAATGCTATTTTAGGATGATCAATAGTATGAAATTCCAATGCATAAAAACGACGCTATTACTGGCTCAATTAAACCAGGCAACGTAGCGCTGGGGCATGATGCTCGAACGAGACGATCCACTTTCGAACAACATCCGATGTTCCTCACAACAGGCGGAATAATAGCGTACAAATCTAGTCACATTGTCCTTGTCGTAAACAGAAGATCGTTCAGTTCTGTCAAAATAGCAAACTGCAACCATCAATTCGAATCGATAAAATGATAATGAGAGACCCGAGTCCGGCGAAATAATTGATGGGAATCGAAGAAACTAGTAGCTGACTCATTAAAATGCTCACGGTTAATTAATATAACGGATGATAATTGGTTTGATTTATTGTAATTATGAGTCTGGTAATCGTCGAATCGATAGGAAATCGGGGTGATGAGATGAATAATTAAAGTAGCCGTTCGTGTTGAAATACGAAATGAAATCCAGGTAGGGTTTGGACAAGAATTTTTACGATATCTGGAATTATTATCGGAGCTATTTTCGGAATTTGGTGAAACAAACTTTGCCTTATCGAAAGCGGTCAATAACTGGAACGATCTCTTTGGTAGACGTCGGTCAGTGTTGAGCTGTTTTATCGTGAACATGTCAATTTTCACGTTTCGACAAATAGGAAGGTCCAGTTTAAAGCGATAAACGCTTGCGAAAATAAGATTCAACTCAACTCCATATGTGATTGTAGATTGTAGTATTATTGGACTTCAAAAGAGCGTTCGAAACTTTATGTAGATCATTGCTGTTGAAAAAACTAAATAAAATTGGTTTTGAAGATTTAGTAAACAAATGGTTCAATGCTTATTTACATTCGCGATCTCAAAAAGTTTAATTCAATGGTGTTATTTCGGACATCATTGGAGTTGATTTTGGTGTACCTCATGGTACAGTCTTAGGTCCATTACTATTATTTTTTATATGTATGATATTGTTTTGCATGTGAAAAAATGCTCTATACGATTGTTCGCAGATGATACTATGATTTTTTTTAGTGGTAAAAATATCCAGGCTATGACAGAATGGATCAATAGAGACTTGGCAGCAATAATTGAATGGCTGAGCGATAACAGTTTATCGCTGAATGTTACAAAGTCTAAATTTATATTTTTTGGTACAAGTAGAATTCTTGAGGTAACTAGTAATGAAAATATAAGTATTATAATTGAAAACCAGAACATTGAAAGGGTAAAACTTGTTAAATACTTAGGCGTTATGTTAGATCAGAAATGGAGTTTCAATGATCATGTCCTGTTGATATCGTCTAAAATCTCCAAGAAAATCAATTTTCTCAAAAGAATTGGAAAAAATCTGACCACATATATGAAGTTATCGCTCTTTAAGTCCATAATTATGCCACACTTTGAATATTGTTCCACTATGTTATTGGGAAGTAAAGAAAAAACTCAACAGTTACAAAAGTTACAAAATAGAGCTATGCGAACAATTTTGAAATGTAATAGATATACTCCAATCCAAAGCATGCTAAATTGTTTAGAATTGATGTCAGTCAAACAAAGAATACTTTTTGCTACATATATATTTATATTTAAAGTTAAAAACAAATTTTTCCCATATAAAGACATGAAAAATGTAACATGTGTCAGTGATGTGCACAGTTTTAATACAAGAAATGCTGACAATTTCTACATGCAAGTTTGTAAGCATTCTAAACGTAGGAATAGTATATTTTATGAAGGATTCAACGCATTTAATAAATTGCCTAGCCCCATAAAAACAATTAGCGACCTTAAGGTATTCAAGCGTAAATTAGCTAAGTTCGTTTTAAACATAAAATTGTAAATAATATATATTGAACCTGAATGTGTGTATGATTTCGTAATAGTTAATGCTAAAATAAATATTATCATTTCTATTATTATTATTATTATTATTATTATTATTATTATTAATAATAGAAGGCATAAAATTTGGCTTCACCTATTAGTCGTGTGATAGCTACTACAATTAATTTAATGAATATTTATTGTTATACTCATTCAAATTAGACCTACAAGGAATATTCATATAAACAATAAATACCATAACCTTTTTTAAAGGTTACTTTTCACAGGAACTTTCAGGGAGAAGCAAAAATGATCATTTCATAGTTCATACGTCATTTTGTGTAATCCCAGAATTTTCTAAGTGTGTTAATAGATTAAAGTATGGGTGTAATTCGATATTCCCTTCTATTCTTACTATTCTTCTATTAATATACATTGACTATTGGGCAATAGCCGTTCCCTCTGATGGGCCCACATATTGAAATTACAATAATGATATTGATATTACCGTGTGAAATTAGTAATGCTACCAAAACTATTATCAGAAAAACATTGACAGACATTTATATAAGAAAAGTACAGTTTCAAATTACACTTAGTATCAAACATAGATAAAATTTGTTTCTCTTCAAAATAAACTATAAATCATTGTTTGTTATATTACCTAGTACTAGATTTTATTGAAGAAAAAGTGGAATTCGAGGTATTCAATAAAATCTTTCAAATTGTATATTTCTATCAGATAGTTAACATAAATAGATAACAGAAAGAAAGAAATTAGCAGAGCATCAGCAAGCGTTTAGCAGCTAAGTACAATCAATTTGTGTTTGATGAATCGCGAAATTACAGGTATAAAAATATTATAATACCCTACTCACTTAATGTTTCAAGAATACAAGACGAATTGAAAATATATACATACTCTCGCCAAGGTCACTCAGTGTTCGTCAATTCTCTTCACGGTCTTACCTGCAAGAAGAAAAAATATTTAGAAAATATTCGAAATGGTGGGGGTATATGTTGATTACTGTCAATCAACGTCCGTCACTTATGAAAAGCACTGCGAGGTGATGACCAGTGAAAGCAAAAACGATAAAGATCGTGATGCTCATTTAAATTCATGAATTACATTCGTACAAGAATATAAGATGTACCCAACGTATAGTCTGTCATACACTGCTTGATAATAGTTACGAAAGCCAAATAAAGTTGTCCAACGGAAACAATACAAATTATTAACCAATTAAATATGTATGTTGTTCAAAACATTCCTTCAGTTAAAGAACGAATGAATCAACTTTCTAAGAACTATATATCTTGAACTGATTTTTTTGTTAAAAAACATTGATCATGATCTACTAGACTAAAAGTAGAAAGACGTGTCAGTATATTTTCATTCACAAAAATCCTTAACAATATCGAATCTATATCACAAGAGTATTTTGAAGAATTTCTAACAAAAGTACATTTTGAAAAGTGTTGAATTGATGTTTTACGTATTAGTGATTCTTGGATGCTGCTCGGATCAAAATATTTGATGAATGACAAGGAGGTTTCGCTCATCTCTTGCCGAAACATCATGTTAAAAACTTATAAAATTAAAAATTTACTCACTTGACTTAGGTTTCACTGAATATATTAAAAACTCTACACATGTTTCGGGTAGTTAATTGTAATAACTTGTATAATTGTATGGGTGGTAAATGTAGTGGTAATATTGTATACTCTTGATAATGGGTTAACAAACCGAAACATGTGTAGAATTTTTAATATACTAAGTAAAACCTAAGTCAAGTGTGTTAATTTTTAATTTTATAGTTTACAAAATATTCTGTTGCAATTTCTGATGGACATTTGAAATGCCTGACGCTGAGATAATATTTCGAATACTCATAACTTCAAAATACATTTGATCATGATGATATATCAACCTTTTAGTTTCCAGTTGTTCTATCAATTCTCAATTTAATTTTTAATAGGTTATTTTCAAAGACATTTTGAGAATGTATGAGTTTTGAATGAGTAAATCAAGTTAGAGTTAGTTAGTCCGCTTTCCGAACCATAAAAGCAAAGAAAACTTTTTAAGAAATTTTAAATATAAATAGCATGTTTCACAATGTAACATTACTTCATTACACTTGCAGGAATGTACAAAACAAATGTTATTCTAATAATGCATTTCAAAATAATGTGAAAAGGAAAACAAATTTTTTTCCTTGATGAATTATTTATTATTAATTCAATCTTATATAAGATTTTCTACAGCGTTCTGTAGATGTCGCTTTCACTAGCTTGAAAAACATTTTACCAATGCACAGAAGATATGTACGTCTGTTCTTGCACCGTAGTTTGTTTCGGAAGATTGCAAAGTCAGCAACTACATTCAAAATTGATTTTAAACGTAGTTTCTTCGTTTCCGGGTAGGTACGTATGATTCATGTTTCATTATGTATAATATGTTCCAAAATGAAAGTCTTTGTGTTCAGAAAAACGCCATGTGTTTATTGTTCATTTGAAAATTCCTCTTGTTATTATCTTATATATATATATATATATATATATATATATATATATATATATATATATATATATATATATATATATATATATATATATATGGGTAGTTAAGAAGGAAGGAGAAGTGCAAGAGCGGAAGAAGAAATAAACATTTGCTTCATTCGAGAAAAATAACCCTCCACTTTCGACTACCGAAACTTGATATTTCAATTCAACGATTGGCGTAATGGAATTCGTAGCCGGTACTTCGGAATTATCGATCGGCCCATTTAGAACGATCCGGCCAGGCCAGTAAAAACGCAACGGCACTGAAAGGATGGAACGGAGAACGATTTCGAAGTCTCGAATCCAATTTCAATTATAGTCAGAAACGAAAACTGTATAACAAAGGCAATCATCCGATGGAGATTGAATCCGAATTGAGGCAAACTAGCGGGAGAAATGGCAAATTTCAACTGCGAAAGGAGGAAATTCCGTCTGCCTTCTCCTCGAAGAGTTATATCTCAGGTCGGAGGCGCAACCCACTTTATTGCATAGATGCTAACCAACTAGGCAAGGCTTAGGGGTTCTAGGGGTGCAGTAGCGGCAGAGCGAAGGTAATTTGTACACTTATGGAAATAAAATAGTTGAAGCATTATGTTTTGGTAACTTTTTTCTAACCGAGTTAAACTAGAAGCTTTCAAAATATGATGATGTCTCTTCTACAAAATCAATGGGTTATTTGGACATTTTGACATGCAACATGACATAATTATTTTTCTGGGAAGATACTGAGCACTAAGAAACCAAAATTTAAACCATTATTTACGAGATATAACTTAACGTTCTCAAGAAAAAATGAAATTTCAGGAGCAGACAACAACCAAACTCAAAATTCTCAACTCAAGATTCCCAAGATCAAAATCATGTCAAACATTGATGCCATAAAATTATATTCTGAATACAAGCAATTTCACAGATATATTCCATTTCAATTCAATTACATCTTGAGTTGGACTATTTATAAAAAATTTAAGTTCAAATTCAAGAATAAGACCTATAAAGCAATATGCTTTGGTATTTAACGATGATCTCTATGACTCTGTTATGGCCATATTTAATCAATCATTTCTACAACTCACAGCCTAAAATCTAATCATGTTATATAAAGTACCAAAGTGAATATCAATAAAATATTTCTAAAGTAACAACGCAAGTTTTGATTAATACCTTGAATATGAATTTCAATTACGGCTATTAGCGCATCGAACTGGCGTGCCTACATTAACAACACCTGTCATTCGAAATGAATGACAGGTGGATTGCCCACGAAGTTTGAGAATGCTTGGTTTCGATCACTTCCACGGTATATAAAAAATATGTGGGTATAAAATATTCGGGCAATTAAACGAACTAAAATATCTGGTTCTATAATTTCCCAATTTTTTAATCAAATTACAAAAAAGTATTTGAGGAACAGTTATACCCATTTCAGTGAGCTTTCGTGAATTTGGAGAATTTTAATAGTATATGAGTGAGCGGCATAAACGTCTCTGAGGAACCAAAGAAGATCTAATTGGTCCTTTAACATAACGTTATTTGATTAATCATAGACTAGATACTCAATCAGTTAAAACAAGATCATTTAAGTTATCCGGTCTGGGATAATTTTCGAATGCAGGAAATACTTTGAATAACATCCATGCTCACTGCGGAGATTAATTAATTTAATTTTCAATTTTTGAAGAAGAAACACTATGATATCAAATATTTTGAGGATATACGAAAGATCATTCTCAGGTATCTGATCATTGTGTGTAAATAATGCATTCATTTTTATTCAAACTTCTTCCATTCATTCAATCTGTAAATATAAAGGTCAACCGATTCAAATAAAAAAATTGAGACATCTCCTGGAAATTTGAATACTGAGAAAAAATTCGAAAAGAGTTAGTTTTCCTTGGACAAGTACTCAAATTTCTAATAATATAAAATTCCATTTCAATTCACCAAATTTTGTAAAACTATGATCGTGCTAAAATTTCAAATCATTAGGATATTGAGAAAAATGCAGTGAGTTTAGGGATGAACGAGATTGAATTTAATGTCAAAAAAACTGATTTATTTAAATAGGACACCAAGAGGATTTCGAAATCACATTAAATTATATAACATAGTTTGTATCATGCGGCCATAATGAATACAGTCATCGATTAGGCAAGGTTCACCTGAAATTTTTTTCACCTTTCATTTCTCGAAAGTTCACTTATTATAAACCTGTATCCACAGAAGGAATGGTATCTGCAATGAATGCCTTCTATGGCACTTCCGTGGCTACCAACGTGAGAACCCAAGAACAACTAACTCAGATGTCATCTAAGCTAGTCATCTTTCAATCTCTTTTATTTAGCATTACGAAGGAACATTTGAGCAATGCATACAAAATAGTAAAAGAAATACTGCATATCGAGTTATAGTTTTTTGTTTGTTTTGGTATTAGCTGCATCAATGTAAAATCCTCTAAATGCAAGAAACTTGGGTAATATTGAAAATTGGTGTGATTTCAACAAATTAAACCTCAACATCTCCAAATGTTATGTTATGTCGCTCTCCACAAAATATAATTTGATAAATTTCAACTATGAAATTGGTGATAATATTTTGGGAAGACCTAATACATTTATTGAACTTGGCGCAACCTTTGATTCTCAATTAACTTTTGTGCCACATATTGCCACAGTAACCGCTGTTTGTAGAGTATATGGTTTCATTATTCGCGTTGAAAAGGAATTTAGCAATATATCAACTCTGAAAAAATTGTATTGTGCTTTCGTAAGATCTAAACTCGAATACGGATCAACAATCTGGAATCCTGGTTATCAGTTACACATTGATCAACTGAAGTCATACAACGAAAGTTCCTGAAACTTTTGAGCTTCAGAATTGATGGAATATATCCACCTATAGGCATACAACATGAAACGCTTACAAGTCAAAAAGTAACTTGTAATTCTTCGCAAAATAATTAAAAACAAAGTGAAATGTCAGGAAATATTGCAAAAGCTTAATTTTAATGTTCCAAGAGTTTCTTCCAGAAGCGCATTCACGTTCTACCTTCCAGCAGCTAGAACGGATGTTCTGAAATTTCCTCCATTGCACAACATGTGTGAAAAGTGTAATATTTTGAGAGCTATTTTGGTGGATATTTTCAACTGTTCTGTTACTGATATTAAGGCAAGTTTCCCTGATATACATAATCTCTGATAGAAAATTCATTTATATATTCACGAACAGAACTCATATTCACTCATATAATTATGTGCGTATAAGTGTTAATATGTAAATGTATATGTATTTGTGTGTTTGTAAATTTATATGTATGTATAAGTTTGGTCAGCATTTAAGTTTTTTTTATTCCTATAATTATTATATTTCATATTATTAGTTGTGATTCATATTAAAAACTATTTCATTTAAAATTGATTCAAAATTTTAAAGTACAAAATTTAAACTTTTGTACTACCAATTTTGTTTTTTGTATCTGTTGTGTTTCCTGTTTTGTAATTATGACCTGTCCTGTAAAACAATGTATGTTAAATAAATAAATAAATGAATAAATCAAAACGTCTTGGCGAAAATAGTAAAATTTGGTTTGAGATTTCAACTGAGACTTTATGGAGGTCGAAAATTCAACAAAACTCATTTTGTTCGATTCCGAAATCTCTTTGTAGTCAGTGACGAGAGTGTGACATAAAGACAATATTTTCTATCATTTACCGAAAATTTTTCATGTAGCCATTATGCTACTAACTAGAACTAATTTATCGCAGAAAATCAGAAATTACGATATAAAATGGCATATTATTAACATACATGATGAGTATATTCCGCAGGACAAACGCACATTGCCAAATATTCGAGAAAGAAACGACAACGCTATTATTTTTTCGATGGAGATGAAAATCGAAGAAAAAATGCGAAGTATTTATGTCTGTATTAAACGCGCCTCGCATAATAACGAAGCGTTTAAATAGAACAGTCAGTCTCATCTTTGCAAAGTAACCAGTTTTGATTAAGATTAAAGTCAGTTTCGCGAAGACAAATTGAAAGAAGGCGAAAAAGTATTTCCAGGATTTTGAATGGAAAACTTCGACTCGGGTCTTTTTATTATCGCTGAACTGTGAATACAAGAAATTTTCGCTTTGGCGGAGGCAGAAAAAATTCCGAGTTCTTATATAGAATAATCACCGTTCTCCAAATGGAATGATTGATTACGATATCGGGCCTGGAAAAAAAGGCGAAAGAGATGAAAGAAGTTAGTTCGGTTTTGGAGTTTTAGAGTATTTTATGCGCTTTAACTCGGATTTATATTCATCACAGCAGTTTTGGATACATTAGCCCGGCGGTGTGTTCAGAGTTTCCGTCTATGAAAAATGGGGAATAAGTTGAATCTTTCCCAGTGTGTTTACCCATTTCCCGACAGTTATTACACGTTCCTTTGATGGAACTTCGGCTTTGGAAATTGCGTTCGACATTTTTCAATATAACTCACTTCTTTGGAGGAATTGAAATATTTGCGACGCTGATAAAGCATGTTCTTTTCATCGATCGAATCTTAGTCGAACAACAAAACTTGTGTCATTCAGTGAAATTTCAATAGGATGTCAGAGATTATGAGTTCAAGATCTGAACAACGAACAAGAGAGTCACAATTATGACTTTACCACTGAGTTCTGAACAAAAGAGGGAAACAAAAGGCACACACCAATAAAACTACGCTTTAGAAATATATAAAACCCTCATAAAGTGACAGTCACTATCAAACTGAAGCAAACATGAGATTATCCAGTGGAATAAAACTATAGATCCACTAATACATTAGCATTAAAATTCATTAACAGGAAATGTATGAATCTATGAGTAGAGAAACTTGACAGGTGATGTCAACTAATGGATCGGATTCGTCAAGGTTTATGAATAAATCTTTCAAAAACATCAAGGCACAAAATACCCCATAAACATTCAATACCTAACAGCACAAATTTGACTGAAAAATAAAATAAATGATAGAAATGAAGTATTTCAATCTCAGTTGTGAAAGAAACCCATTTCATCAGCAATAAATACGCACCAAATAAATATAAAGTTGAGTAGGCGGACTTCGAGGAGCAGAAAGGAAAATAACGTTGAACAATCCATCTGGGCTGATCCCAGTTCACTTGGGTCACGTGATAACCGTGAAATTCAGCGTGCAGAATTGCCCGGGGCGGCTTTCGTTGTTTGTAATTTGTATTGTCTCGCAGATAGTGGACAATGTAGAAATGAGGTGGACATGATTAATGATATCTCATTTCGAAAAATTGAATATGAAGACGATATTGTCCACTTGTGGAAGGCAGCATAGAGAAAATAAACTATATTATTCTGTGAAAATGCAAAACCAGCCCTCAGACAATGAGTGTATAGAAATATGGGGTGCTATTTCCCCACAAGGAAATTTCCCCTGACAAGGCCTCAATTTGCCTACTCCTTGTCAGGGGGTTGATTAGTTGCCTAGTGATGGACAACCAATTTAAGGCCCAATTCTCGCGATTCCTGGAAATCGGTATGAAAGGGTTTCGGTGCTGACAAGGCCTCAATCTGCCTACTCCTTGTCAGGTGAATGAGTTGACTACTGATGTAGAACTGATTTTATTAGAAAATATTAACGTATTTATACATAAACTAAAACTGCTTACTCGCTAAAATGAAGTTCATCACGCTCATGCGAGTATGGTGAACCCATGATATTCGCAATAGTTGCGTTAACCTACTTACTTATTGCCTAATGCATTATTGAAATATTTTCCTATTCTAACTATATAAATCTGTTCAAAATCTTCAAGATTCTGAACAATGAGATAACACAGAGTAACTAAAGTGAATTTTTAAATAGACAAATTGGGATTTCGTCCAATAATGATATGATATTTAAATAGCTTACTCTTGGACTATTCATTCAAATCTGATAGAATCGATGGAATGCAAAATAGCGCATGGTATGTTTCGAAGTTGGCAACTAAGCTTTATCTTCTGATAAAATGACTACTTGAAATCCTTTCTAAAGCTCTTGTTTGTTTCAACATGGCAATAGATTTGGATATTACTGCGGTTTTGTCTAAATTGTCGATAAAATCATAAGAGCGCACGAAATTGGCCCCACGGTGGGCGCCAAGAGGCTCAGGTGGGGTCAAGTAAGTTGCGAACTGCCGAATCCCAGTTTAATGAGTTATATACCTGTAGTAGCATTAGAGGGCCTTAAGTGCACGAAAGTTCCAGAAGTGAAACCTCAATCCCTGTCATCCCCGTCGCTTGCCAGTTTCCCCGTTAGCATATTTATTGAAATGAGTTTCGCGCGGCCAGCCGCAACCGCGTTCCCCAGAGGCCCGAACCAAATTCGTAATTAGCAGTTATTGTCGTTTCGCCATTTAGGACGATCCAAGCGCGAGCGGTCTAACCCGAAAATAAATTCCGGTTTTGTCCGGTCCGATGACAACCGCACAGTTCTATGTATATATTAGAGATTTCGCAAATATTACTAGACAATGAAATTGTTTCAGTCCCACAAATGGCCCATTCGTAACTGAAGCATTCAAATTTCACAGGAAGCATTATATGTTCTCTTTGAGGTCTCATTATTTAGTATTGGAGTACAGTTTCTGATGAATTTCTGTACCTTTATGGAATGACTATATCCGTTTCCCATCCATATATTACGTAATATAAACGACCATTTTATCCCGTTTTAAATTTTTTAATCTTGTTTGAGCGCCAAACCTCTTTCTTGTCACAATTCAAGGTTACCTACATATGGGGTGGTGGGTTCACAAGGGGGGTTAAAGGTACATAGAGTGGTACATAGGAGATAACCTAACTCAATTTATGTTGATCATTTCTTTTCAAACAACAAGTTCCCTTTCACAGGCACTCATCAAGCACAAGCACGAATCGAACTAGATCAAAAGCGTTATAGAGTCAGTAAGTAAATGGTTCGGCCACTGAGCCTCTAAAGTGTGAAAGCAGTGTTTGAAAAACAAATACGATATTTCCTTTGCTGAAGAAAGAACTAGAGTAATTGAAACTACACTCGAGCTAGATATATATATAAATCTATATATATATATATATATATATATATATATATATATATATATATATATAGGTAATATCTGTCAATTAGTAAAAATTTAAACAATAAATCTCTTAATTAAATGAATATCATATTTCTCTATTAGTACTAACTCAAAACGTATATTTATCAACTTGTTCTGATTTCTGTAGATTTCTAAATATGTTGTAACATATGTTCAACCCTAGGTATTTAAATATATGTAGAAAAAGAAATATAATAAATATTCCAGTTGAAACAGAAGTACCACAGATGATATTTCAGAAAATTTTTTTTGAAAATTTTTAGTCACGTAAGATGATATGAAATTATGTACTAAGTAATACGTGGTACAATGTACTGTTTTAAACGTAAATTAAAATTTCTGCTAAGAAAGTTATTACATGTACCTACAGAAGCTTGTTAACTACAATGTTTGTGGGCATAACAAAAAATTCACAAACGAAGCATCAATTAGGATATTGATTTCAAATTGAACAAATAGAATTTGCAAAATTTTCGATGGATTTTCTGGAAAACATTATGTCTTCCTCATTCAATTCATTGGAGACCTAATATCCTCAAGAAGATGAATCTGAACTTGTCGCTACAGAGTGCCAACAACGTAGAAATAACTTATCGAACCATTAATTCGCTATTTCACTTGTTCAAGTCGCTTTGTTGTATTGTTGACTGGCGCAATCTTCGTTTATTCGCCGTCACTTTGCGTGTGAAAGAAGAAGAACGCCGGAACCGAGACCGCGACTGAAAAGAGTCGAAAAGAAAGGACGATGATGATATTCAGAATCGTAGGAAATTATACATCACACCTCGGTCGTTGCTGCGCCTATCGCGCTCCCCAGTTTCACACCGTAAGAACGCTCTCATTCATGTAAATTCATAGAACAACAATAACTAATGGTAGACAATGAGAAATTTAACGATTCAAATTGGATCCAACACGCCCATTTCTTCTTCGTCGATGCGATGCTATCTGGACGTAGTGGACGCGCGGAGTTAGAGGGCCGCCCACAATTGTTCGATAGCAGCTGCCCTTCTCCCTCGGGGGAGCCCATTAGAACATTAGGTAAACGATCTGGACGGATTACCAACGCCGTATATTATGTTCTTGAGACGATTAGAGCGAAGGCCCACAAGATGGGCCTGATTTGTGTGCAGGCGATCGGGCAACAATATGAAAAAAACTTGATTTAATGGTACTTCGGAAAAAATCTATGCCGTTCATCATGTCAACAGTGCGGTGGTACATCACGCTACACCCATGTTCTAACGCTCTGGGTAAAAAAAATATTAATGGCCCCAGTTTTCGAGTGCAGAACGAATGCTACCTAGGGTTAACCTGGAACATTGGAAACAATTCTGCTCTTAATTTGTGCCGAAAACGATCTCAGTCAATTTCAAACTTTATACTCTCAGGTATATTATTTGAATTTAGGCACGTGTGTTTATACAACTGAAAATAAAGCGATGCTTAATAAAAATTTGCAAAATGAAAGCTGCATAAATTAAATGCTTCAAACATTATCATTTCAAGAGAAGGATTGAATAATACTATTGGCAATGAAACTCTAGAAGCATATGCTTTTATAAAAAGTTCTTGGCAATTATTTTCATCGAATGTAAAGATATTCCAAATAAAAACTCGTCTAAAATCTATCGTCTCTTTGGGTTCTTTCGAATTTTTCTATGACTCCCTTCGCGATGGCATTCCATAAACTAGGGGGCGTAGCCTGTACACTGGAATGCGTATTTCCTCCATAAATTCAGATCTGCAGGTTTAAATGCCGTCTCCCGCACACGCGGGCCGACATGCGATCTCTTCTCCCTTATTTATTTCCATCCATAAATTCCTGTCGCAGAATTTTGTTCTAGTATAGTTCCGCATGAAATATAGCAGATGTAATCCCGCCAAATCACTGCGCTATATTCTGATACGTTTTCCGGTAGTGTGTGGAAGTATCGACCAGATGGTCCTGGAGTCTTAATAGATCATTAGGTACTTAGCAACTATTCCACACTTTCGGAACTTTAATTTGTAACAGCTAAGTGCGACGATATATCAACATAAAACTTCTTACACATTAATGTTGCTATGTTTGCCAAAAGTACCTATTTCAATGAGTTTATTTGGAAGAACTACTTCATCCAAAAACGCAATACTTACTTGGTATAGTTATTTCATTTTAAATAATAACAGACATCGAAATGAAATGAATATTATATGGTCATCATGGAATGTTTTACCTTCCAGAAGTAAGAAAGTCCAAACAAAAGCATTTTAAGTCTGTGTGGCCAAAAGAATATTTTAATAATTACAGAATTTTTTCTTCTGCAACTACAAAGATCCAGCTGATAAGGTTTTATTCAGAAAGTCAAATTACATTCAATCTTAAAACTAATTATACTTTTTTCGCAAATGAGCTTTTGAAAAATTCTATAACTTCATTCTCTACCAACAAAAGCAGATGTGAGAACGCCACAAGATCTATCCCCGGTTCAACATAATATTAAAATGAATTTTGCAAGGATGTCAGAAGATAATATGCCAATTTAATCGTTCTTGATTAATGGATGTAAAGTAGCAATTATTTTATGTGGCAGTAGCAGTTATTGGTAAGGCCATCCAATGCAGTAGAAAAGAACAAACGGCACAGTAGGTCTCCGTCTTTGGCGACCGCGTTACGTGTTGCGGCCATACGAACTGACAACATCCACTTCATTATATCACTGCGATAGTGTCGTCATTATTTATATGAGAGCTGAGCGCTTATAAGAATGTGGCGACTGCAGCCCTGATACTCAATTCAGATAGTTTAAACAAAGCTACATTCGCAATCGAATGGAAATATTAGCATAAGGTTTTAGATGACAGTAAGATGATATATACGGCTCTCGAACCCGTTATGGTAATCCGGCGGTTCACTGTCTGTGGTTATGACCGCTCTGTGACTCTCCGTCTTATGCTTTTCTCTAGACTACGAATGTGAGTCTAAAGGTTGGTCCATATAAACGGATCTGCCCTATCTCTCTTCAGCTTTATAACAGACGTTGCATATTCATCAGACTTTATATTAGTGGGGTGTCTTTTATTCTTCTCGTTTAAACATTGAAACGTGTAGTTCTTGTGTTTATGAGTACAGTTTTCGATAGGCAATTCTGCTATTTACATCGAACATAATACATAAACGAATATTATTAACTCTATTCAAATGTATGATTAAATTGAAAGGACTATTGATGAACCATTTGAATGTCTTTTAATATTGAAATCGAAAATGGTTAATTGAATGAAATATTCGATATTTTTAATGACATCCAATAATACTGCCACATAATGATAACAATATCCTAATCATAGTAGGAATAATCATAATAATAACACAATAACACATAGTAATAATAGTCATAATAATAACACAAGACAATGTACCATTTTTATCTCAATAAGTTTGTCATTTCTGATATTTGCTCTAAGGTTTTAACTATATACATTCAGGAAGAAGTAAGGCTTAGAAATATAAGATCTATTAGTATATTGATGTTTTGAAAAAATGAAGAACGAAACGCTGAATAAATATTGAAGTGTTTAAAGTGTTGCGGTTTCGAAGAAATTCTTTTTAATAAGAATATATAAACAAAACTCCAAGGGGTGAAAGGGCAGATTGATCCACAAAAATTGGCAATGAAATGATATTTGAATAAGCACAATATTTTCAATTCATTTTCTACTGAAAGTTTGTATTAAATTGTAGATTGTTATGCATTATAATTTAATGTTATATTATTATGTCAAGTAAAATAATTTTTTGAGTGTTACAGAACAGGAAAATTACGTGTTTTGTTGAAAATATATTCATCACGTTGGATACTTTGGTACAGAATGAAATTTCCATGAACTTCGTTCAGTTATAGGACTACTCGAAAATTAATACTTTTGTATTGTGAAAAAACAATAATAACTGTTTAGAATATTTACAAACTTCGAAACATATATGTCAAGACTCTTCTGTTTTTTTGAACTACAAACAATGTTTGATTTGTCTTCATTTCGTGGGAAAACAAAAATATAAGCTCTAAAATTTTTTTTTAATATAGCACTTGGTGTTCAGGAACTGTATTCAGAAAGAAATTTTGCTCCATAATGAACTATATATCTCTTATTTTCAAAAATTATATTATCTGGATGAGTAACATCAAAGTCCTTCTGACCGTCTTCATCTGACTCTTCATCATCATTATCGTCAACTGATTTCAGCAAATCCTTCCTACAGGAATCAGATTATGACAGAGGCTTCAAACAATACATACTTTTGCTTTCCCGGGTTCTTCACTTTTTACTATCCCCCATAAGTTATTTGCCGGTCTCAACACCTTTACTGTTTGCGACTTAAATTTTATTTCTCGTTTTATTCTTTTTTTCCTATATCACAGATTTTATCTGATGTATAACAATATAAAACCAAAATTTTTCTTTTTAAAATTTCGAAGAATAATAATTCAAATCAACTGGAGAACTGTTTCTTTTTTAATAAACAAGTGGAAATATAGCGTACATCAACTCGTTCCAAACAGTAACGACGGGATATACGCCAACAAAGAATTCCGTTTCTTCCGTATTTTCCCTTGAAAATATTATTGCAGTTTCATCTGCAGACGTACCAGTCGTTATCCATAATACAACTCGCACGATCGAAAAAATGGCTCTTATTTACGCCAGCGCCACGACGCTTCGCTCCGGCCCGAATTTCAATTTGAAATCTCTTTTCTTCGGCCATAAATAAAAATCGCTCTTAAAAACAAAACGACGTAGGGGCGTGATAAAAGGAGACGCCTTCAGGGACAATAAAGTGTAATTTTGTCTCGAGACCTCTCGTCTTTTGCAAGCTCCGGCTATGATATAATGCCGGAGCTTTCTCGTTCCGGGCAGGTCCTCGCGTACTATGATCTTGAGGTGAGTTAGTATTTTATGGCAACTGTATGTTAATGTGGAAGATTTAGATCGAAATCTTCGTTTATAGCTACTTTGTGACGAACCCGCGTCCGCGAACGCAGAGACGTATATCTACGAAATGACCGACTGTTAAAGCGTTCTAACTTCCTCTAGAAGGCTGAAGCAACCGTCAGATAAGACTAATATAAGTTAGGTGTGTTCTTGATGGCAAAATAGAGAAAAAATGGTTTTTGATGGTATGAACCTCCTACATAACCTATGCTTCACAATTAGCTTCTATTCATCGAATACTCAATACGAAGACAAAAATACTAGTGTATAATACCATGATTTTTCCTCACTTTTCATATGTTTGTTCATTATTGATATCTTGTACTAATGAAAAGTTAAGTAGGTTGCAATTGCAGCAAAATAAAGTTATGAGAGTTGTATTGAATTGTGATAAATATACTCCTATTAATAATATGCTGGACAGGCTGAACTGACTTGATATTAGGCAGTTCATCAGATTAGCGAATTTGATATTGGTATATAACATTGAACATGATCGTCAGTCTGGCTATTCAAACTCATATTTGGAGGTAAGATCGAATTTTCATGGGTATGGGTTGAGGTCAAATAAGAATTTTGATATTTTTTCAGTGAAAACTTCTAACTTGCAGAAGACTTTATTTTATAATGGGATACGCTTTTTCAATGGTCTGCCTGATGATATTAAAAGTGCGCCTACTTTAAAAGTCTTTAAGAGATTGCTTGATGTGTATTTGCATAGTTGTATTGTTGTGTAAATAATTTACACAACAATACAACTATGCAAATACACTTAAATTCTCAATTTACAGTAAATTGAGAAAACTTTTTTTTGATGTAAATAGCAGAAGGCTAAATAAAGACATATTATTATTATTATTTCCGTCTTTCTTTCATACCTTAAACATAACTGTCTCTTTCATTTCATTAATTTAGGTGGCTTTTCAGAAGGTAAGATTAGTTCTTGTGCCTTCTGGTAACATTATTTGAATTACATGGGCCTCACATTGTACACTGCAAAATCAAAGAGCAGTCACATCTCTTTCAAGCTTTTTCCCGTTGAATATCCAAGCAACTATTTCAACGAAGCAACTCTTTGAATAAGGCTGTAAAATACTTAACTCAACTGAATACATTTCAAACAAAGGCATTAACCATTACATTTCTGACTTTAAATATGATAACCTACATTACAGTTATGTATATTCTATTCAGAGCTATTCAGAGCCCTTGGATTATGTATTTTTAACAAACACTTCAACTTCAACGCATAAACAGAATCAGTGCATATCAGTATTCATTACCAAGGTGAGATCATTAGTAATAAAAGATGATTGAATATCCACATATCTTCTGAAGTATGCTGTTCGTCGTCCAATGGAATTATCCGAAATCTGCTGGAGATAATTGAAATTTCATAAGACAAAAATTATCTCGTGAGCATAACCCTATTATGATTATTTACGGTAAGCGTCGTGTCTAATCATTGGCCTGAAAATCGATATTAATTTAGCTCAATTTCTACTGCGGAAAGAAGCTAAGGATCGGGCAAAATTGCGAAGAATAGGAGACGTCTTAATTAGGTAATTAATCCAATTTAATGCTCTTCCAGAGAAGGTTCCGTTTCGATAATTCGGTTTGCTCCGCTCCTATAAACAGAAATGTAATCCAACAGGGGTTAGCGCCCCGGTCTCCGACACTACGGCAGTATTGTAAGGAAGATTATCGCGGCGATTCTATGCAGATTTTTCAGGGATTTGGGCGGTATTTTCAGAAGATAGGTCTGACTTTTCGGCAGTGGAAGCACGTCGTAATTTGCAAAACGTAAAATTAATCAGGAATAAATTGGACTATGGAAAATTTATTTCTTGGTGCATAATACTCATCGAAAAATAGAATATTCATAGGTGTTTGCACGTGGAAATAATTGTGAGTATAACATTTTAAGGGTTGGACATTTTGACACACAATCAATTACCATCTACACTAAAACAAGCATCCAAACTGGAATAATTTAAAAAGAAATAACAATTTTAGACAATATCTAAACGAAAATGTGAAAAGTAACATTTGAAAGAAAATCAATTGAAATTCATTTGTAATTAATGTACAATAAAACAGTTAACGTATAATCTTTTCAAATAACAATTTATTGCCAATGTAGCGACACGCATCTGATTCTTCTAAGGCTATCTAAAAATGAGATTCCGAACTCAAAACCAGCAAAGCGTTGTTTTTCGAATAACGGATACAATCCAAAATGATCAAACTTGATGAGAAAAGAATAATCTTTATATAGGTACCTGCACAGAGCACAAAGTTACCGAAAGGTTATCACCAAGCATTATATAGAACCATTTAACACCAGTTTGAGAATGTGACATCATACGTGTTTCAAATGTATACCTTCAATAAATTTAAGCATATAATCCAGATAATCACTGGTCGTTTGAAAAATAAGAGCATTTTCAACCACATCATCTTAGTGGCTTAATCTGAGAGCGGCGTTAAAATAAATACACTTTTCTAATTTTCCATATTTCCACGAAAAGCCCTCGATCCAAATTATGTTTACTCGTACCCTCCGGCGTTTTCACCGAAGAAAAAATCGCACGAAGACAAAACGAGAGAAAAATCTATTTCGTCATATGTCCAAATTGGATCTCGGCGAAAGCAGCAGAGAATACATTAGGGAATATGGCACTGTTTATAGAACTGCGAGGAGGTCGCTTCTACCCGGACGCGACACCTTTTTTATTTCGCAGTCTGTTGGGACAGGGCGCGAGAACTCCCGAAAATCTCGCGTGTAAAGGCGCCCTGCGGCAAAGAGTAGGCAACCGGGTCATCTGCCTTGAACGGGGAATCGATACTCCTGGAACAGTGTCAGAAAGAACTGGTCTAACTCTAACTCATTCGGAGGCCCGTGGGGGCCGGACCGCCCGACCTAATTTTGCAGATTTCGGCAAAAGGCTCAAGGAAGAAACTCTGAACGCATTCACATTTTCAAACCTGACGTTCGAATGATCGAGGATCCAATTATTCAGTATGAGGATTCGGATAACTTTGGACTACATAATTTAGACTGAGAATTGCACCTGTATTTTTTATATTATTTCGTTCACCGTTTCATTAATACTAACTTTATAAACAACAACAGACTCTTAACAACTCGGACAATAAGCTCAAAACAATATCGGACAAAGCTTCGTCAATTTTCAGATTTCATTTTCAGAAAAAACAGCCCCACATTTCCTAAAAATGGTGAGCGATACACATAAAAATTCAGCGCTCGACTAAAATACAAATTATATGGGATCATGGGGAAGTGAAATCCACTCAAAAATAGATTTTTTGTTATGATAACCCTTCAATCATTCGGTCTCCCTCAAATTCCTGCGATTATGATCCACAATCGATACCAAATTTTGGAAGGTTATGCTCGCTCCTTCACTTCAACAAATTCAAAATAAATCAATTGCTTCAAGTTGTGAGGGAACAATCACAACCTGTTGTTTTCAACTATCAGTACACTTGCATAGTTTTAGGTCTTTTTCAGCAAATCGAATGATTAATTGCAAGTCCTGGGAAAAATTTTACATGAACTTGCAGCTGTAATATACGTATGTAATATTGATAAAAATATCATCGTATAATAAAAACGCTTTCAATTACTTTCCACTTTCAATATTTCCTTCGAAGTACATTGAATATCAGGCGTTAATTTCATCCTGAAACATTCACAGAATTGAAAAAAACGACAACACTGATAATGAAAAGTTGAGGAATATATATTTTCATTATCTACCTAAATGACCTCTTCAATTTCAACACTCAATCATTTCGGTAAATCTATTTGAGAGAGTCCTTTCAGAGTTGAAGTCGTTTCCTATATTTCTTTTACTTTATTTAAACTGAAATATATTTTCTTGGCAATATTTTCAGAGGACCCTATATCGAGAGCCATTTGTTAATATTAGCAGTACCCATTCAGACTGTATTCATTAACTGTAACTCTTCAGAGTGGTTGAGAAAAAGATTAAACTCTTTTCAAATTTAAAGATAGATATCGTCCAAATTATTAACCATAGAGATCTGTGCTCAGAAGACAAATATCCCAGTATTTCGAAAACCGTATTCAAATAATTTGTTTGATAAGCAATCGGGTTATCTTCCAATCTACAGAATAGTTATACGTAAAATTATTCCATAAAGTGTACCAAGAACCTGAATTAGAAATTTACAAAACGCACATAACCCAACAATAATAGTATATGTCATTCACATATATGACAACAATTGAATTGAGGTTTTATTAAGTGTAATTTATCCTTTGTATTAAATGTCGCCAAATTCGAAATAATTTTTGGACCAATTAGCTAATACCAGTTATCAATCTATCAAGTTTCTGCCAAAATTTCTTGATTTTGCCTACCTGGAGATGCACTTGTCCTTGATGAACCCATCCAATAACCAGATCGGATCCAGCCATTCTACCGTCTTTAGAGAACCCGAAGCCTACATATCCAAGCGTCCTCACTTGCACTTCGAATGTGATATCCTGAGGTCCAGGACCTGGAGACCACAACAATCTATAATCTGGATTCAACATGGCCGAATGAGACCACCGAGCACTCGTCGCGAGCCGCACCACACAAAGCACATTGAATATTATCACTAGGTATATTAATTTTAACAATTCCATCTTGCAGCCTTTTGTTGGTCTTGGTCAGCAGAGCATGATCTGTAAAGAGAAAAGATACTTATTAGTGAACTAAATGGCAAACGACTGATATGGAACATATTTCACAAAGTTAGAAACTGATTAATATGCAAAACAAAATGCTTTATTCAATGAGATATACTGGAATCGACTGTCTAAGGTAGAACTGGCTACGGCAAACTTGAGTTGAAGTCTTTTGAAAGAAGGAACTACTCCATTTCATTTCCTTATGATATAACACTCATGTACCAAAAACAGGCACAAATGAAATTCAGCGACATCTACTTCGCCAAATTTGATTACAGCTCATAGCAACATTATCCAAGATGTTATCTATGACACCAAAGAGATGAAGGATCAACGCATTCTATTTGAGTATTCCCCTTGTAGCAAAAATACTACCACGATTAGATTAGTTGTAATATAACGATCCCCAAACATGCTCATCATCTACAAGTAAGGGTGTTCTATAATTCCTAACATCACACTTTTTGATGCTGTTTGCCTCATAATTTTCTCATTGTGATGCAATTACATAAAATTACAGAAATAGGTAATTTTTAGGAGTCGCTGAAGGGGGTATGTACACTTAGTATTAGGTATGTTTCTATATATTAAGAACTATAGTCAAAGTGGTATTATATAAGTATTTAAAAATCAACTTTCAGAGAGATAGTTTTCTTTAAGGGGAAGAATCCTAAATAAATCAATTACACCGTGTAAATACCTTCTCCCAACATCAACCCTTAATATTATCCAGAAATTCAGGAGCTGAGAATCTCATTGTTTTTGTTTGGTCTAAAATCCTGAGATAAAAGGGCACAGTCAGAATTCACGTACGTGTTCAAGAACAGCTTCCCGATCTCATAAATAAGAAATACGTGACAATCGCACTTCAAGCGTCATGTACCGCACCGTGTTTAAATATAGACCTTATCGATGGTATTTTATGTCGGTTGCGATGTGAATACACGCTACGCTTAATGTGATTCTTATGTTGTTACACATAAAGTACCTAATATCGAGTACCAATAACTCGCACAATAAAATGGGGACCGGCATAAGTTGCCCGAAGAATTCTCATGAGCCAGGTAAGGACTTTTGCGGATGGCACGTTCGCTATGGTCCGCAGTCTACATGATGATATCGTCAAGTATTTTTCGTTGTTTCGAGTTAGTATTCTAAAAGTGCTTTCCAGTAAACCTGCTTCAAAACGTGTGTACTTACTTTTACAGTGGCGTATAAAGATGGTGCAGAGGAGAATAATTGGAGATTTCCCTCCAACGTCCTCAAAATTTTACACTTTTTGACAATCTACTTACAATTCTTTCGGCTTACAAGAAGTATAAAATTAAATTAAAAAATATACGTTTACAAATGTACATAGTGATAAAATATAAGTGAAATTGATCGGTAATATTTAGCTGGTGATTGACTAATGACTCCAGAAAAAATTTCATTGCTTATCATCATCTATTCATTTCAAACAAACAGTTCAATTTTGGGCAACCCAAAAACAAATGTCAATACACTAACAGTGCTGGGCCAGTCACATTTGATTTTAACATCGAATTGATTTTTCAAAGCCCCCTAATAACTTTCAATTGGAATTTCGATCAATGTTTCACAAAAAAAATCAATAAAATATCGTTTACTAATCATAAGACAAGTTTCCATATTCTTAAAAAAGTAAGAAATTGTGAATTTTTATGTATTAAAACACAAATGTGAAATTCAAGACGTCATTTGATTTTATAAATCGATTATTCCCGATAGATCTCGCGATATTGAGTTATATCTCAAGATGAAGTAGAATTCTAGAATTGATAACCTCCATTTATGCTGCGTTTTCTGCTGACAATAACTCTCCTTTAAATCCTGACAGCAAAACAAAAAAATTAATGAAAATGAAAATGAGAAAAAACGATAAGGTTCTCAAATAAATTATATTGATTTTCGTAGTTAATAACGGTTTTTCGATATTTTGAATGTTAAACAATGAGAATATTAATGCACCAAATAAGAAATCAATTATTGTAAAGTTGAAACATATATACAAGAAAACATCAAAAAAATCTTTTGTTTGAAAGAATGCCTTCTTTCGTAGAGACCTTATTCAACAAAAACACAATATAAAATAATGCATGTATTCTTATTACTATAATAATGCCCCTTTCACTTAACTACAATTTAATAAACACTTATTAAGTTACTTCAAGTAGCACAACTGTAGTATATATCTCACAGAATTGCATTATTTATGCAGGGATTAAACAACGTGAGACAAACAGTTCCTCTTACGCATACAGGGAACGTTGAGCACTTCTTTAAAACCATCTTCATTAAAAATGATCTGCAAACAACAGTGAACCTTCGCCGTTTAGCAGATATCAGCAACGTGGAAGTTCTGTCCTTCTTCCCACACGTAATATGTCAGAAGTCACGCAACGGTCCTCTACAAGCGGCCTTTCTAATCCCTGTTTCTTATGGGAACACACGAACATCGATCCCGAGCTTATATGAAATCGAGTGAATTTGAATTTTGAAGAGCATCTCTGAAGTTATTATAGCTTCTAACGATTACACATCTGTTGCTATTAAATTTATTTTTTAGATTTACTGATATCTTTTGAATAGATGGGGGTAAGGTCTCAAAAGGATGGATTCCAGATCAGCCCCTACGTTTTTTACACAATATAAGTCGAAAGTTGAAATAATAATTCAAATATCTGGTTAAACTTCAGTTCTTGTTCAAATTTAACTGATTATGTCATTAGCACTTCATAGTTTATTATGGCGAAATATAGTTACGAGATTATACTTTATGCATTCATACAGTTTCGAGCTTTTATTCATCATCGGTCTAAGACAATCATTTCGATATGATCGAAAGGTTGAAACCAAAAACATTGATTCAACTTTGCGATAGTTAGATATATATATTAAATAGAAAAATGGATGTTGTTTTCGTTCTATTGATTTCATTGTATTTACACAACCTGCATGTTATTGCTGTGTGTTTCACATTTAATTGAAATTTCATTGAAGTATCAAATACTGGAATATTTTCATCAATTTTACATGCAATATAAACATGCGGTATTGCTCTGAAAATGGAAATATAAAGAGTTAATATCCATAACTATAACTTTCTAACTTAATGTTCATGAATGAAAATTGTACCTAATAAATATATCATACTTTGAATACATACATCAATACCCCATACCAAGTTCCGTACTAATATTTGAATTTTGGCTTTTAAAAAGAAAGATATGCACCAAAAAACACAACAAAGAATAAAACTGTCAAGAAATAAAATTATATTTTTTATTTCAATGTATTATTGGATTGTATTACACGATATGAATTGAAAACTGATTTCTGTTAATTGAAGTTGAGATACCTAATTCTTTTTTCAGTTCACTTTTTCACTTTTTAATAAGTTTGTTAGATAAGTATCTAGGACAGAGTAAAACAAAAATGCATTCAAAAACGTTCCAAAACTTTTGTAATATGTGATCTCCTTCTATTGGACAGTTTTAAACTGTTGAGTGAGCCTTTGTATGTAACAACAAAATTACAAACAATAAAAATGACATAAATTGAAACAATAAAAATAACAACCGTCAAAATTATATGAATTACATTTTTTAGGCAATACGTATTTAGATTATTGAATAAGTTAAAAAAACTATTTATAGAAAAAAAAAGTAAATATTTCGAACAAAGTTTCATGTTATGTGATGAAAATTTATAACATTAAACTCATATACTTAAGTCAAACACACTTGAAACAACAAGGGAAGAAAGGAAACAGTATAAGAAATAGATGAAACTCAAATCTGTCGCTGTTGCATCCCAATAAACAGTAATCGATAAGTTTTAAATAACAGATCAATTGATAAGTGTTAATGGTATTAGTTTAGTCTCGTTTCATCGTAAAGCTTCCAAAGCGAAAGCCACCTCTGGCAATTCTCCAGCTACATCGCCTCCATATCAGGAATGTGTCAAATTAAAGCGTACAAGGTGTAGAATGCAATTGTTCGTATAACAAAAGAATGGCGGTCGAACACGGGATATTAATAAAGCCATAAACGGTATACAATCGATTTGCATACACTGTGAAACGAGAACCCAGATTGGCCATTATGGACTGCGAATTAGATTGGACATAAATTCTCGGAACAATCACATGTGTGTGTGTACTTTATGGAATAATTACCATGTTTATTGCCGTACAGAATCGTCAAGAAGTGGAAAAATAAGTTTTACGAGTTAATTAGACAGACTAATTGAGCAAACGTCAAGAATCAGCCGATTTGCTCTCGTGTGATGACTTTTATTCCACAGAGGGCGTCCCGAGCGAAGTTTCAGCTTCAATTGGGTGAAAAATGCTTTGTTGTTAGCTTATTATGAAGGTTTTCAAAATTAATCACGAATTAAGCAAGAAATGAATTCTCGATAAGGTCATTTCGAGTTTATGAAGTAATTAGATTCTAGAATCATATCAAAATATAATAATCTAACAAAGTAGATTTTGAATCAATTTTAATGCAACAACTTTTGACGAATTGATTGAACTACGAAATGTGGGTCTAAAAATTCTATATTTAAAAGAAAAAGTAGAACATTTCACCTTCAAGAATCATCGATTTCAAAAATTGAAATATTAGCATCAAATTATCAAAACCTTCCCAAAGTATTTCGTGTAAATTAATTTCATTTTTAAGAAATTGTTGCAGCTTATTGAAAATAGTTAAATAAAGTTATGCATAAAATCATATTCATGCCATAAACAAGCATTGAAAATTTCATATTACTTCAAAGATTTGTTCATTTCAAAAAAGTAAATCCGAAGTAAGTATGCATAAAACCATATAATGAAATATTCAAAAAGAGAACTAAAAACTGAAAATGTCTTAATAAATATATTTAATGTAAATAACTTTTAGAAAACATCAATTTACCTCATTCTTAACACTAAAATACGTGATCACAACATGAATTTAAAACTAATAATGTTAAAAATATAAATAAACTGTAGTTTATAGCAGCTACTTAATTTGTAACAATTTTTCTTGAGACGTCAATTTACTTACATGGATAGAATTGTTATCTAGTAACCTGCGATTTATCTTCGTAGGGTGAATGATTTATTAGTTGGGGGAGCTATTTAGAAACACGATTGATCGGTTGCGTTTATCAATTTTCCATTCTATGTTCTCCCTTCCTCGAGCACCAGATTACACCACCAATTGTGAAATACGGAAATGCTATTAATTTTATCTACATTGTTCAAACAGAGTTATCTATAGACCACAAAACGCAGCGACGGAATTGTCTTCCTTTTTAACTTTCACATGTTTGATTTGACAAGTTCGAGCAAATATTTATCGAGTAAACACAGGCACGAATTATTTGGTTGTGAACATCATGAACTAGATCACATTACCAATCATAATTTCCCTATGAGAGTCATTAACATTTTTCTTAATGATTCATTTCATGATTAATTTCGAAGAATGAATGAAGCATTGCTTGCTTTGTCACTCCATTATTTAAAATGGAAGATAATGAGCGTTTATCTATAAGACAATATTCCATGAACAATTCTCTTTATTTTCATGTGAGAAGTATAAATAGAAACTTTATCAATGAGCAGAAGATAAAAAATTTTGATTTCGTTTTATTCATATTTATAATTCAGAGTGAGGCAAGAAATGAGTCCTCCAGTCTAACAAAGGAGAAATGTTATTTGAACAAGAATATATTCAATACCGACAATAAAAGATAAAAGATTTTATATATCTAAAAAGGGGCCGTTCAAGTATTACGTAAGCACTATAGGGCGACGGGGGTCTTTGGTTTGATCATTTGGGATTACATGGGGAGTATGGGGGTCTAGATGATGATTACGTCATCAGTAGTTATTCACTTTTTTATACACATATGGCAACCCTAATGTTGTCTTTGCTTGAAAACTAAAGGCGTTTTTGTGCGATTCCCTCAAATAATTCATAGGTTTTAATTACCGCGAGTAAAAAGTGAACACGCACACTGATGAGAAAGTTAGACCTGTAAGAGTCGCTGCTGTCGTGATAATGAACTGATGTGCATTATTCGAAATTTAGAGCACGATGATGTTGAATGACTCGATGAAAATGACGTAGACATTGCAAAATTGGATGAAAGTGAGCAGACTCACAACGCTGAGCAGCAAAAACATCCAATGTCATCGAAAACTAAAAATCATGGATTCGGGTATCATCGTCTGTTAATTCGAATAAATATGTGTAAAAAAATTTTAAGTAAGTTTTTATATTCGTAATATTACTTAATATTATAATATTTTTGTAGCTTATTCTATGTTAAATACCGTATCAGTAAAATCTAATCTCTATCCTGAATCTATTTCATTACTTTTAGAATTATAACTTCTTGTCATGAATCATTGAAAAAATCAATATGTAAATTGAAAAATGTTAACGTAAGCATGGAGCGAGGGGGTAAGAGGTTTGCTTACTTTTGTTGACAAAGGGGATGGGGGTAAATAATTGTAATAAATCTGCTTACATAATATTTGAATGGCTCCAAATGTTATCGTCCTTTTGTGATCTTTTTAGAGAAAAGTAATAAAAAAACATACCTATATCACAATTCCAACACAATTCACAAGATGACAAAAAGCATTGAATAAAAACTTATAATTTGAACGTACTGTTTTATGAATTAACTTTAATCAACTTAACTGAATATAATTTTCTTATTATTAATGTTAAAATTGCAATGATTCCAAAGATACAAAAGGAATAAGCAGCACTTTTGATGTGACAAAAAGAATACCATTTGGCAGTAAGAGCGTCGAATAGATTGAAAGCAGCCGTCAATAGTGACTCTACTCGACTTACCATTTCAACTGCAATCATTCGCGGTGAAATATAAATAAAATGTCATGCGACCATCATAGACTGAATACGTAATAGCGAAATCCAATTTGAATATAAACCTGACGGCCAGAGATCCACATTTGCCGGAAGTAAGGATTCCTAAGCCACGGCTTTGCTACTTGCGATTCAGCGTATCCATCTGGAGAAAAAGGAGCACGCCAGCTTAGAAATTCAATATACCCCGGCTTGAATCCACATGTGGGATATGTTTATTCAATATTCATACTTCTACTCAACGGGGAATATTTCCAGATGACCTATATAATCCCTTAGACTTACGGTTTTGTGGCTGCAACGTTATGCGAATACTTGTACTAGACCAAAATAGGATTAGAACCGGAAAGAAGAGGAATTAAGCGATTCTGCGATGAAATGGTATATAGAAATATTTAATCTAGGCATTTGATGAAGAATTAATTCACCATGAATCGTGTAAAAATAAAATGCGAATCAATTTTCAAAATTGATTATATGAAATGTAAATAGTTAACGAAAAATGTCCAAAAAGCACGTTTCGCTTCAATATAGAAGATGCATGGCAAATATTCATCACTAAGGTCGTTTTTGTATCGATATTACTCAAAAATAATAATAATAAGTCTTTATTCAGCATCAACGCTACTACAAAAACAATAATAAGCAAACTAATCCAGGCAGAGCTATATATCAACTTATATAAATATAATTGAATATTCACAATTTCTTTGTCATTAACAATTAGAACAAAACTGAAGATGTGGCGAAGCAATACTCTTGAAAAGAAGTAACTTCGTAATAACTACGTAAAAACTTCATAAACATACCTCCAAAAAGGTAGTATATAACCTTAAATTTCTTACTTTCAATTCGTTATAACAAAACATTTTCTTTACTTCAACCTTCCATGTAGGTTTCATCGATATTGCATTATTTCTGTTCATTAAGACATATATTCATGCATATAACCATAGAGGAGTTCAATTTTCAACACCCCGCCTCAATATACCTTTCCAACTATTCATAACTCAATTCACTCACCTAGAAATTTCCAACCCTCTTGATCAATAGATAGCATAAATAGATGCGGAATCTCTTAGAGAAACTTCCAGGTGTACAAGGTAACGTTAAGAGAAATTTTGAAACCAATCCAATATGTCCCTTTCACTTTTTGGGGGAGATTGTTGCACGAGCCAACTTTGAACCTAGCGACGTACTGAAGCTTACCCAAAATATCAAATTTTAGTAGTTTTACCCCTTCTTTTACAATGTTAAATTGTTATCTAATAATTTGTTACAATATATAATCACGCAAGTACTATAATTAGAAATATTTAATAAATGGCCAGTAACAAAAATTATTTGGATATATCATATGATAATATGATGATGAAGGATTTATTTAAAATTTTCAAAATTCGATAGCGTTGCAAGACGATATTGAGGGTTTATGTAATATGAAGTGCTTTTCAAATTTCACCATTATTCACTAATTTTAAAAAATTAGCACCAAGATCTAAAACATGAAATTATTCATTATTTTATTCTTTCAGGCCATGAAAAATCTTCAATAGCTTCTAGACAAAATTGAACAATGAAGTTTTCTCAGGTTTTTCTGATGCACCGAATGAATTTTTTGCCATTTTTTGCAATGCATTATTTTAAATTCAATGTTTATCATTTTGGCGAAATTATTTCAACTCAAAGATTTATAACGAAATTTCAATAAATATTCAGTGACATTAAAACACAGTAGAAATATTTCCATTGTCTTTTGCACAAATTTAATATGTAGAAAAACTATAAATAAATGCAAATACTTTTTCCTCATAAAAATATTACTGCAAAACCCATAACTAGCGGTAAAATTGAGTGCTAATAAAATTTTATCTCTATATCTCCTAATGTAGATACTCTTGTTTCAAAACACTTCGTCAACATTTATGACAATGATATAACACAAAGCTAAATTCCTGGAATGTTTAATATTTCACTAGACATAGTTCTCAGCCAATATATTTTTTAAATGAGTTAGAAATTCTTCAAATGTGATCTTTTATATCACATCACGTTCTTGAGTTATTCGGGATAACCAGGTAGGCCGGTACATTTTACCTGCCTAATATTTGAAGCAACCATTGTATTGCATCTGAAATATTTGTCTAGTTCAGAACTCTTTCAAAAAGTTACAATAGAAATTCGAACAGGTAACGTTTGAACCAGCTTTCAAAAATGTTTTTACAATTCCAATTTATAAGGCATTCAAAACAAATACAACCTGAACAACACTGGGAGTATAAGACATGAGTTGATAAGAGAAAACAAACAAAAAAGCAGCTAGGTATTCATTTAACTCTCCTTTTTGTGGAAAAATCTTGAGTAAAATAATTCAATAGAATTCCATTAAAATTTAGAAAAGTGAATAAAAACATGATATGAAATTGAAGATTGAAATTGAAAATATTAAAAACCATAGAAAAAATTAAAATCATGGGATATTAACAACACGAGTGATGTGGAAAGAAGATCTCCAGGTTCAAAAAAACAACACTCTTATGTTAACCGTATTCAAATCTTCAATTACTAAAAATTGAAATTGTCAACATAAAATTCTGACAATATTATAAAACACTTCACCTGCCAAAGATAAAATTAACAACATTTTAAAAAATGGAATTTGTTTATTACCTAGTAGTATTTTTTTTCAATAAATTTTCAAATTTCAAACCTCATGATTTCTCAGAAACAAATACTTTCACCAAAATAATCGAACATCAGTTGCATTAATGCTCAGTTTTTTTATACTACATACGTCAATTTGAAAACTCATTTTACATGATGTTCCAACCGCTCAGTTCACATAATTTGCTACGAAAATCGAACTGCAGGCGATGTCGTGCTAAGACACTTGGTCATCAGGTTTCTCATTATCTGTTTGGCCCAATTTTTTATAATCAACCATTTCTTTTCTACCTTTTTTTGCTAATTTATCTATTCGGAGGAATGATGCCAAATGAATGTAGAAGATAATATATTAAGAAATCTCGTGACCAATTTCGACAGCGTTTATGATAAATAGGTTTGGGTTTTGCTCAGATTCTGAAATGCCGACCGATTGCCTGGCTCTGCGGGAAGCATATTGGATTTTTACATTGGAAGGTAAGAGGAGACATAATTTTTTTCAGATGTCATGAGAACGAACGACCCTTTTATTCGATAGATAAAAATAAATGTGATTTGGCAACCTTGCCAAAATTGATGTCCTCGAATGTCGTGTTTCGTTAGCTCAAATAACCTATATACTGATATTATCTAAATATACATGTAGTAGTATTTGTACAATAGGCAAAGAAAATTGAACTATGGGTAAAATTTTAAGCTAGAAACCTTCAAATCTCATTTTAATCGATAATAAAAAAGGTATTCTATGTATAGCTTTTCATGATTCCTCCAAAATGCCAACAATTTTATATTTCTTCATGTTATTGAAATACAGTTTTTTCTGTATTTCGATTCGAATCAAAATCTTTATTACCATTATAATTTAAAAATTTTATATATATGAAACCAAATATTTACTATAATAATTATGTAATTCAAGTTTAGGTGTAATCAATAAATCAATAAATTTTATTATTATTATTATAGGTATAATCAATTATTAAAAAACTGGAATGTGCGAAATGAAAAACTTTTTACCAAAACATAATAAGCCACTCGATTTTGATTTCCGAATTTTGTATTTTCTCTACTTCTTAAAATCGGAGCAATTGAGATAGTTCAAAAATCATTCAGTGGTAATTTTTGACTATTTCAATCTCTGTGTTGAGAAAAACACAAACTTTTCAATTATTTTCAATTTTTTTTTCAGATCACCCAATGTGGAGAACACTAAGTTCCATAGGAGAATCCCAACAATATCAAAAGAAAAGAAGCCAAGATATCGATTCAAATTTTCTTTGTTTTTTTAAAGAAATTTTTCAGTACTTTCTGAGAATTTAGTGGATGTAATTCATGAAGCATGCCATCTGGTCCCATGAAATGTTGAAGCCTTTTTAGATTATTAAATATGGTCAGGCAAGGCAATGGACTAATGTATCCATAAAAAAACCGCCATGACTGGGTCAATATTTTAAATGCCGGATCGCGTCACTTTTTGACTGGTGTTGAACGCTGCGATGAAAGCAGTTGATGGTTCTTTTGAACTTAAGACGAATTTGAAATGCGGCATCGATTGAAAGACTGAGATAAGTGTAATATCGATGAATATGCTCTTTGTGCGGGGATGAGTAGGAATAATTTTGTCGGTTACACAAGTTGGAAAATTCTTCTCATCAATCAAGCCTTTCGCCTACGTAGGCGATGGTTTTAACACTTTCCTCTACGAGCTCAAGAAGACGGAATATTTCAAGGTGTGCTGGAAATTTTCTCAAGTATCTTCGACAAGATTGATGCGAGTGGAAGTGAATCGTAGAGATATTGAGTGGGTTTTCAATCCCTGAAAGCATTAAAGGAACATAATAACCGTTATACGATGTACCTGCAGATATTTTCGCCATAACAGAAGTATCAATTATTTCGATTTAGTTTTATAATGAACAAGCCAAACTCATTCATAACAACTGAATTAATAGAGAATAGCTGACCGGTGTTCTCCAGTCAAGTCTTCTATTATTCAACTAGAAAACTTGACCAACAATATATACTAATAGCTAGATTTTAGTTAAACCGAAGTTGGTACTGACCGAATCGAAAACACTTGATCAAATGCCAAATAATTAAAAATTGTTAAATTTATTTGATCTTTGATTATGTTTTTTTATTCTTTCTTTCGTTATGTTCTGTTCCTAGTTATCGCAAGTTTGCATCTTTTTCGCAATGTTGGCATCTCTGGCCATTACTCAATTCCTTGGATAACAGCACTCGTGTTTTCCACTTATTGTGCAGTTCCCCCTTCATTTTCAGTGGTTTTTTCGATCTGTTTGTCTGCCACCGTCGATGCAGCCAATTCAGCATCAATCGATCCACTTATTCTTTTTCTTACTCGACATAATAGACACCCTCCTCTCGTATAATTACTGAAAGGACCGATATTGAAGAATTCCATAAAGAAAACGCACCCATTTCGCTTTGAATGGAAAGACTAACGCCCGTGAAATGAGCAAGTTTTTCGTTGCCACGTATTTTGTATAAGGTAATCCGGCTCATAATAGATTGGTTCTTTTCAGGGCATCAACACAATAAGTCTTGTAGTAGCTCCGGGGCCCTGGAACGTTTATAACGTCGTCCTGGTTCCCCCGTTTCGATATATATTCATATTTTTTTAAAACGTAGTAATAACTCATTTTGCCCACAAACAATTATCTCATGAATAAATTCCAACTCTTTTATGTTTGACGCTTTTGTGCAAGATGCGGAATGGCGAGTTTAGTCCGTAGATTTTACTTGTTCTTCAAAGTAGATGATTGATAGCATGAATTCTTAAAAGTCAGCTTAGTGTTCTTTGTGAACGTTCGTTATAAATTGAATTATCTGAAATGAACGTAGCCTACTTTTGCAGTGCCTGTATTTACCGTTCAATCGAAATTATTAAATTGTTCTCAGCAATAGGTCGAGCCATATCATCTAGTTGAAACGTTTGTTTACATTTAGATTCGGTATGTGTTTTCGATATGCGTCTTAATTATTTATATGTTACAATGTTTTATATATCGTGAATTGATTGTTTAAAATTGAAATTTTTTTGTTTGTTTAGAAACTATTTGTAGATAGCTATGATAAAATGGCAACTAAGTTGCTAATAAACGTGTTTACCTAGACAGAGACTTTTTCGGATCTCTAGTACAGGAAGTTTTCATTCAAATTGATGAAGTATCATCAAAATTTTCGAAAGATTAGAGACATACTTATCCATGTTGAATATTGAAACCATTCGGTCATTTATTCATACAAATTAAAGCCAGCTTTCTCTCTGACATCACTGACCAAAACATGTTTAACATTTCAAACATATAATCGAGAATGTCTTGTATCATAATTATGTTGGTACTATTAAAGTCAACAACAATAAAACCTTTGAAACTATCAACTTCTGAAGCTTTTAAGATGGCATGTAGTCTTATCTTTCAGTAAGGGTACTTCAGTAAGAGTAAGAGTTGTGCCAGAGTTATAATTTTGGTGACTTAACTATAATCTTAATATTGAAAGGGTTTTTATGTACTAAACGAAATATTTCCAGAGAAGGAAAGAATTCTTATAATCGAAATCAAACTAATCGAAATGAATTATATTGTAATGATATTCAATGTTTATATTCGTACACCAAACGAATTTAAAAACGTAGTTGTATCTGTAAAATTTAAAAACTGTTTCTTTGTCAAAAATATGAATTATTTTTGAAATATCAATGAGTTTCGAAATTTATTTAATTATTGAGAATGTTGGTCAATGTTGGGAGACGTACATAGGCGATATGGTTCAGAAACTCTGTCTTCATTTTCAAAATTACTGATCTTTGTGTATAAAATAATTTAAAAATACAGATGTTTGATTTTATGTTGAAAATTTTTTTTGGTCTAACGTGAGAAGTTGGTAATCCCAAACACAACACTTAATTTCTCAATAATGTATCAACTAAAATAGTTCTGCAAATTGAATGAGAGAAACAGCTGATCCATTGTAAAATGTATTACTTTCATTCAAAATTTGTATTCTCTTCCAGAAACATCAAAATTGAAATTTATATCTATCATTATTAGTTCCATTGATTATTCAAAAAGTCAAAAAAGTTTATAAGAGTAATTAATATGAAGAACTGAGCTATAGGTGTTATTCAATATGACAATTAAATAGAATGAAATTATTTATCGATATCCAGTTTCTTCCAAATGAACATAATTTGCACATGTTCTATCAAGCTCTGTATATTTATAATCCTCTCACACCCAATAAATCGAAAAAATAACATGGAATTCAGGTTGTAAGGAAATTTGATACCCTTTTGGATATAAAAATTCCCAGGTATCTTGTTTCGGCGAGAATTTAAATGTAAACAAGTTCCACAATCTGAGGCAATTAATGAATATTGAATGACATGAAAATTGAGAAATGCTGATTATCATGGTCGTGCTCTGTGAAAAATTCAGTTCAGATGGTTCACTTCCAGCAGAGATTTTTAAAATGATTTCATATATATGTAAGTTTGAACGTGCCAAACTCTGTGTTTCTTCTATGTTTCAGTGACTTTATCTATGAGAGAATTGGAGGTAAACAAATGTCAGATGGTCAAAATGGCTGGTGTAATTATTAACCCTTGTTAATAAAATATTAATAAAATTAAGGCTATCGACAATTTTATTGCATCAGGTTTGTTGATTAATTATAAACCCTGGTAAATATGGAAATTGAAGCAGGAAACTGAAGTCGTTATCAATAAAAGTGGAAATCAAAAGTTCAAGTGTTTGCATTTTAGTTTATATTCATATATATATTCAAGGTTTCAAGGAAATTTCTTTTCCGGTTTTCAAATTCAAATTCATCTCTATGTATTCGTGAAAAACATTTCAGTTGCGTGAAAAAGCATCTCAACTTATTTAAATACCTAACCAATCAGCTTATTTCGTTACTGATATTATGAATTCAGATTTAATAAAATAATTCAGAATTGTTAAATTGCTTTATAAAGCGAATGATTAAAGAGAATCGTTAATAACACCAATAAATGTCTTCATTGTTTCAGAAGTTGAACACCTGTGCAGAATCCACTCAACAATTATTTCATAAAAATTATCTATCCAACAAAAAATAATCGAGCAACACACAAAAAACCACTCGATATTTTTGGGTCAAGTTGGAATGATCTGACAACCGGATTATTGAGTTTCCGATTGTTAATAAAGTAATATGAAATGTTTTCTATTACGAAGCTTCTCCATGACAAAGTAAAAGTTTAAAAACCGTTTCAGATAGAGATTCACACAGTGAGAAAAGTGCATGTTATGAAGAACTGAATAGTCGATAACCTATCCCTGATGATCAACTTGAAGTTTGTATGACGACCGTTAGACACGAAATACATCCTCTTACTGTAGATAACATCACATGCTCGAACATAAAGAGTTTTGAACTGATTGACACATAACCTAGTAATGAAATACGCTGCGAAATAAAAATAATATTCTCTTATTCTGCACTTAATTTATCAAACTGAGAGACGTTTCAGAATTCATCGTCTGAAATCGTTAAAAAGGCAAATTAAAATTGTCGAATGTAATGAATATTTTCAACATTTTATACTTGTACTGATTTCTTGACCTAAAAGATCAATCTGTTTGTCAGGTTCAAATATCGGAATAAGCAATACAGCCAGCGTTGTCAGAATGTATGATGAATTATAAAAATAATTTTACTAATTATTTCTGACGACATGATGTGTAATAGGAAAAAGTTAAATAATGTATTCCATGACGTTGATTCAATTTTTGAAATTTTGAATTTATTTTCGTATAATTTTAATAATCTATTCGATGACATTGATTCAATTTTTGTAATTTTGAATTTAATTTCATATAAATAGGAAAAATTTGAATGGATGATATGAAAACAATAACCAAACATCTTGTCCTAATAAATACAGAAAAATCGGATAATTTCGCTCCCTCAAGATCGAGCAATTTCCATAATTTGATCACAGATGTATCAATCAATGCTCCAATGGATAACGGTGTTGCCAAACAACCACGAAATCCCGAAATGATATTACTTTCATTATAATTTCGGACAAAGCCCACGTAACGCGTGGTTTTCCTACGGGAATAAAATCAATTTTCTCGACCAGCTCTGACTGTGCAGATGGAAGCCCTGCTTTCGTTAGCGGAATTAGATTTATTTAGATTCCAACAAATTGGCCACAAAGATGTTGAAACGGAAATTTATGGCTGAAACAAAAGCGTAAAATTGCATTTTCTGAAAAGCCAGCTTTATGATTCTCCGTTTCCATCCCACAGTCGTATATACGTGAATGTAGAGGTCCAGGTAAAAATGAACAATGTTGAGAGTGATTAAATTTGCATTTTCTCGTTACTTCTGTCAAAAGGGACAGATGACTTTATGTTACATACACCACGCACCATGTTGGATATATTTTGGAAATTCAAAACGCAAACCTGGGCCACAAAGCCTCCACTCTTCTACATAAATTGAAATAAGGGTGGAATTTGATAAGTTTTATCTTTTCAAATACTCACAAACAATATAACTGTTGTTTCAATATTATTGTGTTTCTTCTGAAAATTGATCGATAAACTGAAAGCTATTTAGCATTATTTATGCCCTCTCTATTTCTTTTAAGTATGAACTTGAGGGGTCCCATCTATAAGTAACACTTTTCAACATACACTCTTTTCAGTACTTAAAATCCTATATTTACATTCCATGTATATAAATTCCATAACAATTATTTTCATTAAAACTGGGTAGACTCTTCGATGACAATTAACATCAATACTAATTTTTTTGTCATCAAATATTCAATAGAAACAAATTTAACATCTAATTTACACTATAAAATTAAAAATTAACACACTTGACATATATAATACAATATGTATACCTACTCTTGATAATGGGTAACCACCCGAAACATATGTAGAGTTTTCAATATATTCAGTGAGACTTACGTCAAGTGTGTTAATTTTTAATTTTATAGTTTTTAACATAATGTTTCAGCAAGAGAAAAGCGAAACCTCCGTGTCACTTAACTTACTCATTTATACCAACTAAAAATTCACAGTGACATTTATACAATTTCAAAATTATTTCTTTCTGATTGCATGATAAATAAAATAAATCATTTACTGCACACCTACTATATAATCTGAATTGAAATATCCAGAAATGTAGAATATGACAGACAAGTATCAACTGGAAACGTCTTGCCCTAGGAAAACTCAACGAACGTACTAAATTCGTAACACGCAAGCGCAGAACGAACCGGCGTCAAAAGACGCCAGCTCGAAATGACTGACGTGGATGTCAGGAAATCCACCTGAGCGAAACTGCAGAGCCGAATGCACCTTTTATTTCCCGCATATTCAGCCCAGACGTGAATTCCGACATCTAAGTGAATTAAACAGTTAGCTGTTCAAATATTAACTGTATATTTAGCTTTGTACTCGCATGATGCACTCGAATATGGTGAATTATTATCTTAGTTGTTATTGAGCTCATTTCCGGGTGTTACAGCCTCGTTATACGCCTTCGGAGTTCCATGAAAGCAGCGCCCTCTTTCGTTTGTGTTTTTCTTGTTACCTCGTTATTTGAACGGGGCCCTCAACTGCCGCCGTACGTTTTCGATATAAATGGGAATAATTGGGGTTATAAAGATCGCTTGGATATGCTTAACAAGTTGAGTATGAACGTAAGATCATGATTATATTCTACTTGTTTATTAATTCTGAATTGAAGTTGTTCACATGTAAATTAAATTTGAAATCTTGCGAACTTCTTTGTTATGGCAATGGATAAATAGGAAAATCCTTTTGAGAAAGGCAGAAAAACTTTTATTTTTCTAGACATACATCAAAATCCCAAATTTAAACAACATATCTGAACTTTCTCCTGTCCAACTTTGTTTTCAAATGAAATAACGAAAGTTAAATATTTCAGTTAGTTTTTTTGCCTATTGTAATTGTAATGTATTATTTTTGGTAGAAACGAGAGGTTTGAAATGGAAAATTATGATGATTTATTATATTTGTGACGTTGTCCAAACCTTGGAAAAACTCACAATAAATGAGGAAACATCAACATGAAAAATGTTTTCAAAATATGAATGAAGAAGTACTTCAAAATTAATTGTTTAATAACAGAACATATACGGACATTAATTCAAATGTCATTCGAGAAATACACAATTTCAGCACAAATGGGAAAAGCAATTTGGACTCCCACTTTTAAGAATTGTGTTTGAAAATATCAACTTTTCCATTCGTGTAATATTACATACAAAGATACAGAGAAAATCGGATACAAAGAAATTCGTAACTTCACAGTAACGTTCATCTAGATGTCAAAAACAGATGGAAAATAATGAAAAAGAATCACCGCTTCGAAGAATATCAAAACGAAATGACGAGAAAATATCGAATGGAAAAAGTTATCAGGTCTCAATTAATTTGACGCACGGTGAATAAAATGTTGTGGTTAGAGCAGAACTCGATTTCCGAGAATAATTTCGAATTACTCGAACAAATACCGCTTATGTGTGTTATCCATTTGTAACTCCACAACAATGGTACTGTTAAGATGGCATCCATTTGTCAAACTATCGCGTATGTAGAATTCAAAGCAAGAATGCCCAATCTATTTCAACTACCTTTCCAAGAATTTTAATAACTCGTTCGGTGCAAACAAAGAATTCATTAGTCATTTTGGAAATAATTCACACAGTTGTCAAAGCGTTCTACCCGGGCGTATTAATGAAACTCCGGACCGAGCACTATACAATAATTAATTAACTTTCATTGCAAAACGGACCTATGTATATGCTAATGAAATTTTTGACAAATTCGAATTGAACGCTGCCTAATTCGCAGGTAGATTTTGTCATGTCCGGAAACTTTTCAAGATCTGAAAGGTTAGCCATTGTTCTTTCTCAAATTGATAATTTGATCATTTATTCTATAGAATATTTTCTTCAGAAGATGTAAATTTTTGAATTGAGCTGTTGCGAACTTAGTTAATTCAGAGATCTTCCTAATAATTGGTAAATTCTTCAGATGTTAGTAGATTTTAGTTACTTCAAAATAACGCAAAATATTTTTCAGTACTTTTTTCAATTACCGAGAAATTTGCAAGAGGATAAACTCACAATGGTGGTAAAAAATCCCAAGAGAAACTGCAAAATAAATGTAGCACAGGTCACATACAATTTTTCAAATCCAAGAAACCTGTTCAATATCAGCAAGATTCAACTTTGCTTCTTTTTTTCAGTGAACCTACAGATTAACCCCGGTTCCGAAAGGTTATTGGGCTTGTAATCAATGTACTTCACCCAGCATATATCATTATTTAAACTACTCAAATCATAGACAAACATCCATGCCTTCACCGGGGCTCGAACCCGAGTTCTGCCGCGCCATAGTCGGGTGTTGTCACGACAACGCCACAGAGACCGGCTCAACTTTGCTTCCTTACAAAGGTCCTACTAAAAAATGAAAGAATGACTAGGCTCATTCCTCAAGGTCAGACCTCAACAAGAAGCTATTGTGCAATGGAAGCTCTTCCTATAAAAAATGTTTAGTAGATAACAATCCAATATCTACATCTGGTTTGTGTAAATATGATTTTTGCTAGTTTCCTCCAACCAGCTTGGATTAAAATTCTAAATTCATCCGGAAACTTCAAACTAGCCTCCGAATATTACTCAAATCTAAGAGTTTCAAAAGGATCTAGAGGCTTATATACATCTGGATTAAAAGGACAACCCTATACAGAAAAGTTAATCGTTTAACTAGTTCGAAAGTTTCGATAATGAAATTGAATATAAACTTAAATTCAAACACTTGAACTTATGATTTACACTTTATTGACTATATAGGTTGACGCGTTTCGTAGTTACGTACAAACGATTCTTCAGATGCTTAGAGAATAATTAATTATTCTGTAAGCATCTGAAGAAATCGTTTGTAACGACGAAACGTTAATATTTAATGCTTACAGTAATTATTCTGTAAGCATCTGAAGAAGTCGTTTGTAACGACGAAACGCGTCATGCTATGTAGTCAATAAAGTGTAAATCATAAGTTCAAGGGTTTGAATTTAAGTTTATATTCAATTATAATGGATTTAGATCAAGTAAACGCCAACACTATTAAATAAAAAAAATCGATAATGAAAGTTTAATTGTATCTTTGGAAATGAAATTATGTATGTATACAATTCACTCAGTACTTCTTGCATCTTAGTGGATGTTTTGCTGAATAAAAAGCCTGTTATGACTGCCACATCTCTGCAAAGTAACCACAAATTCAATTTCGGCACTATCTCGCATTTTACTCCCGTTCCATAACGTCATTTTTATGAGTCATATTCAATAAAGTCGGCGATAATATCCGGGCAAAACGTATCGCACATAGATGAAGTCCCAGCAACACTTTAAAGAAATATATAACGATATTCCAAACGACGCCGAGCAGCTTCCACGAGTGCATGAAAAAAAGCAATTCCAGTTTAACGGTCCGGAACAATTTCATATGCGTCGAATGTTATAAAGAACCCTTGCTCTCCCCTTTACATCCCGGGGAATTAGCTTTGGCGATAATGCTTTGAATAAATGGCTTTTCGAGACATCCACACCCTGGACTTCCAGAACGTAAGAGACCATAACGACTGGATGAAACTCTCTTTTTCTATCCGGAGCGCGCGGGTCGAATTCACGATTAAAATGGCAGATTTCGTAGAAGATTTCTTCCAACGTGACGGTTCATTTATTATGAAACTGAAAGTCACCGGTTGAATATTAACGTCGCCGGTTCGATGGGAAGACAGTTTCGAAGCCGAATCAATCGATGATTTAGCCTTATAATTCAACGGGATGTCGCTACGATTATTTTTCAAAAGATGAAATGCGTAAAAAATCAGTGCGGGATGTAAGATGTTTTGCTTTTTTGTTCCCAAAGTGGTGTAGAAAAAAGCGATCGAGCGTTACGAAGTGAAAACATACAGCTCTTTTCACAATAGTTGGTTTTTTCGCTCGTTTATGAGTTATCTATTCAATTTTTAAATTGAGATGACGTGGAAAAATCGTATTAAACGATGTGCCATTGAGAGGAGAAAACGTATTACGGATTATATTAGGGAGTTGATAGAGCAGAAAATTGTTGAAAAAGTGTTATTAACTTTGTAACAACCATCGAACAAATAATATACCAAATCCAGTGATAACCGTCTGTTTTAATTTCACACAATTGAGTGTTTATATGATTTTGAAAAATACAATTGAAGTTGATCTCTATCATTCTGATTTTTTTGAATTCCTACTCAAACTATACTCATGTAAAAACTCAAGATCAATTGAATAACACAATAGAAAATATTACAAGAACACAACGGTTTGATACAGTTTTCTACATTCCTTATCATATCCATTAAGTCTCGAATCATATATGTCTCGGAAATTATTAATAAGATTTCATTATATGCAGGCTATGTTATCATTCTGAATAACTTTCAGAAGTTTTTTTTATATTATTCATTCCACAAATTAATCTTGACTTGCCAGAAGACATGAATCCTTAGCGTATTCTATATTTCTTAATACAATTAAAATAAACGAAAAGACATATAATTGTAGTACTTAAGTTGTCTCCAATTCTAGAATTGAAAATGCAAGTCATAGAAACAAATATTTAAGTCTTCGTTCAATACTCCAACTAAATATTTACACATTTCAATCTAAATATAAAACAAACAATATTGATAATAAAAACGTTGTGTTATCAATACCACATCAAATATACTTCCAAGAAAACATATTTCAAACAGAGGCGACTTTACCTCTCATCAGTGCTTTATCCGAGTATTGAATTTGAAACCTTTTCGTTCCAAAAACCATTTTCTACTATTAGTTTTAGTTTAAGAGTATATCTACACCCAACTCTCTCTAATATGATGCAGATTCTCACTTTTTATTTGAGAAGTAATGCAGAATAAGGGACAGACTCTAACGTTTCTTAGCACCACAAGAGATCAATCAAGCAAAAAAAGGGGTAAGTCTATTGGTAATACGATTTTTATTCACTGATACTCGAAAACGCCTTCTGGGCGTTAAATTGTGTGTATCAATTGATTAGAGTAGAGTAAGAGTAGAGGATGCATAGGTATATAAATTCAGTCATGGCCATAAGGCACCAAGAATTTCAATTCTCAGCAAATTTGAGCATCAAAAGAAAGCACAATAGAAACGTTTACTCAATTCTGTACAGTAGCGAAAGTCTTCGTACCGAACAATTTCCAAATTTTACAATCGAATTCACGTCCAAGAGTAGGTCGAAAAAGTTGAAATAAATCCCTATGAACGAAGCAGATTTAAGATTTACTAAATGCGAGCAGAAGAACATCTCCGGATTACGTCTGACCTTCCGCTCATCTCCCACATTAACAGTTACCCTGCGAGGTCACGTCACGTTGAAGCTCCGACGGTGCGCTGTCATGTCACATTCGTGCGATAAAATTTGACCGTAGTTTGAGATATAATTAAAAAAAGATAATTTATAGGGAATTTATTCAGTTTGTTAACGCACAAACACAACTCCCTTTCGACCGTTTCTGTTGAATATCTACGAAATCGACATGCAATTAGATGGAAATAAGAAGAGTGCATACACGGCACACTGGTAATTAAGTGCAATATTGCGTGATATAGTAACCCCGGTAGAGTGTAACATTTGTAAGGCAGCTTTTGAACTTCATCATTCGGTAGACGTACTATATTTATAGCATATGAGTGCACGGCAAATTGTTGATAAGTGATAATCAGTTTAGTTTACCTGCTCTTGCGAGGTACATTAGATTTTAACAAGCGGGAGAATCATAGTTATAGTAAATGAGGCGTAGGTACAGGGAATTTCATGCACAACTCATCGAATTCTCAATTACAATTTCGACTTCCCCAATATCATTAAAACTGAATATTCGTTAGATCCAGAGAAATATTGTGTTTCATTCCCAATTTATTAATTATAGAATACTTACTGAGCTCAAAATATGAAGGTTTTGACAGAGTTATAGAACATTTCATTTATAAATTTCAGTAACTAAATAATATTTTTATTTATACAGAGGAAAATTTCTTCTGCATAACGAATGAAATGAGATTATTCAAAACACCCCCATACTTATTTATTTAAGGTTAAATATTTGAACGGTAACTAGCATTTACTCTTGTCGTACGTCTATAGTACCAACCATAAATATTGATTCAACTAATTCAGTAGAATCCATAGTACGAACATTTTCGATAATATGACAATGAAACATCAAATAAGTTCTCGCATAGGCAATTTCTAAATAAAAGTTTCTGTAATATTCAATCTTAGGGTTTGGGATATATTTTTCGAATTTTGAGCAAAATATTTTAAGGCTGCATTATTTTTTCAGTGAATACATAGTGAAATGTCTTCTCGAATTAATAGTGAAACATCTTGTTGAAGACGAGCGCCGTTTTCAGGCCTCCGCATAAACTCTCCCTATTAGAAGTTTCTATTCTCTCTTAGCCGAGAAAGCGGTTTTTGAGCTACACAAAATTTGTAACGAAGACTCCAAATAACTTCAAATGACAAGCTTGTCCTGAGAAGAACTATAGAAACAAACGTGTTATTGAAGAAATTCAATATAAAATAAATTGTTATGGCTTAGTTTTTGGAAGTATTTCGTACAATTTAATCTGACACAATTGCAAAGTAGTGAAACGTTTGAATGCAATAATAAACATTGTTAAAATCAATTATTACTGGAAAAATTAAATATCCTAATAAACTGCAACAATTAATGGTTATATTAATTCAAAAAGTGATTAAATGCAACTCAGCGGAGTGCTACCCCAGCAGGATACGTGTAATTTTACCCATTCTCATTTGACCAAACCTCAAACTATGACAATTCGACATTGATATACTCGCCGTTGCATCGTTCGTCCACTACGGTTATAAATATCGACAGATAGCTGAATGCCCAACTGCCCCTCATCCCTGCTATAGCGCCAATTTCTATTCCGCAATCGCTGCAACTCATCGCGGAATATTATTCCAATTGAAACATAGAGGTCGTTGCCAACGTTGGAGCGTTCGCCTCCAATTGCACCCAACTCGCTCTTTCGCTTCGTGAACGAACGTGGTGTCCACGTGAAAGTCTGGCCCGAAGAGGGTTAAAAGGATGAATATCCTGGAATTTTCCCACTTTCCCGGCCACTTGTAAGGGTTAGACGTTCAAGCGCCGAACCTGCTCGTAAATATCAGAAAACAAGGCCCGGACGACGGCGAATGCCCTGCTTTCGACAGGATAGATGTGTGTTGTTGCGAGATGGGGATTGTTGTTGTATGTGCCCTTTTTCCGACGGAACACGTGAATCGCTCGCGGAATACTTATGAGGTAGTGAAAAATGATGAAAATGTTCATGTTATGTGGAGTTGTATCCATTGCGCGATGAGTTTTATTGATGTAGTGTCGTTTGTTGTACAACCTAAGCACCTTATTTCTTTTTGTGAAACACGATGTATGAAACTCGTTTAGAAATTTGAGATGGTACACCACCCACTAGGATCTCCTTTTGATAATTTTTAAAAATGTATAAACTCCTATTACATTATTTCATCATTATTTCCTAAATTTCACTATGGGTCTTTTCGATAATATTTAAGAATGTACATAGACTCTTATTACATAATTTCCTCAGCTCCTAAAATATTTCAATGTAAGTTTCCTTGTAAAGTAATGAAGTTATTAATATAAGTGGTTGGGTAGGACGATAATGTCTTCACGATAAAATACTTGCACGCACACACTCAAATAGAAGTGAAAACAACTGAAAGATCTTTGTAATATATAAAGATCTGAAAAACGTAGAGCTGATGATGCCCAAGGTTCACAGTTAATTAACATATGCTGAAAGAATATATAGGGGTAGTTTCTGAAATTTGAATCAGTAGAACGAATTTTAGTTACGTGACGATTTCCCAAATTCGTCACTCCCGTGCATATTTCTTCCTCTGTAATTTTTAAAGATGTAAGGAAATCGAATCATCAATGAATTTCTCAATTCATGATTTTCTTAAAACTTAGGTTGTTAACATGTTTAAAATGTTAACATTTTCAGAAAATGAATATGCATCTCTATTATATCAATAAGGAATTCTTGTCATACTCGAAATATCAAATTTAGTTTCGAAAATTTGAAAGATTATTTGATGTATTTAGGCTAAAGGCATCATTTGACCAAATCAATTGATGCTTGCATAATTTCTTTCCTTTGACTAATCGTCACTGTATTCAATTTTACACGTATATGTTGACTAAATTCTTTCGAATTTCCAATTTATCGTTGAAAATATTTTCTTAACTAGTCTGATTAATTTTGAACAGATTCTAGCTCGTATTATAAAACAAAATTCAATAGAAGAATCAAGAATCCATATTTAATATTTAGAGGGACACTCATTGCCAAAATTTTTTAATTCGAGTAAAAAGATCTAAATTTGAAAATTGGTTTGTGTTGATTCAGAACTAAAGAAATATTACGATTTTTGCCAAAATACAGTTCAAATAAGTGAAGCAATATTCCTCTCATTCTAATTTACTACTTTAACAGAACATACAAATATTTTTCAGCAGTTAAAAATTTTCATTTAACAACCCCTATTCAAGTGGAACCGTTCAGTTTTCAAAGAGCCGTTAAAATGTCCGACTTTTACAGTGCGACCCTTTTAAGATGTCTCCTTAAAAACTTTTTGTAGAACATTTAAAGGCCCCATTCATGTTTTTCGATGTCAAGTAACCGGATTAATTCGCGAATTAAAAACCAGGAACTCCGAGGTTCGGAAAGTATGCTAATGAAACTTTACAGCAAAACAAGACACCGTGAAACGAACTAACGTCGGTGCTATCCCAGATTCCGAAAAATAAACAACCACTCCGGGGATTCGGTCGGGGAGGCTATTTCCACGAGCCGATTTCGAGTACAATGTTTCTCGGCCCGACTGTACGAATGGAAAGGGGTTAATCTGTAATTTCGAATGTATCAGGGATAGATAATGAAAACGGAAACCGCTTCCGCGCAGGAAGTATCCGTCTAAAATATCTTGGAAACCTTTGGCTTATCTTTGTACGGGAACACTTCACTTGCGGACTAAAGTGTGGGAAGATGGTTCTTATTCAACTCAAATCACGCATTGCAACTTCGAACACGAAACCTCATCAGGCGCGTGTCAGATGGCTTTATCCATTTCGCTTGTATAAAGGGAGACCGTATGTCAGCTTCTACACAAGCTCCTCAAAAAATATACCAACATCAAAAAATATATCTACAAAGAAACCAAAACCACAGTAAGTCTAGAAGTTCCTTTCGCATTTCAAATTTGGTGCAAGCGAATACAATTGTTTAGTTGATAAAATCTTTAGAACAATAATATACCATAAGACATTTCACGATATATTGTGTAATTAAAAATACTTAGTTTAATTGTACAAAATTTCTCAACGCGCTTGAGAAAAGTTTTGATATACTTATCCATTATTATTAGTACAACTTACTTAATAAGATAACAATTTAATTGTTTATTATTTGAATATAAATCTTCTATGAATGAAATGGGTATACGAAACTTAAAATATAATCTTAGTTGTGTGTTTTAATAATATCTCTTACTCAAGTAGGTATACCAAAATCTCTATATACCTTGAAATATAAGTATAATAACACTTATCCGATTCTGTACGATTTACGAATCAGGTTCACATTTTGTGCATTTATTTACTTCAGTAGCCTAATGGAATTAAATAGAATATGGTGCATTGAAAAAGTGCATTAAAAAAATTAAAAAATGATGACCTACATTTTCAGTAAAAGCAACATAACATGAAAAATAAATTAACAAACTTATTGCGACATTGGACAGAAATCGAAGATATCACAAAGATATAGTTTACTTAATATTTGTGAATAAGACACACTAGTACCCCAAAATATGCAAGAGGATTTTGAGAAATTGTCCTGTAGCGTTCATGTAGTGAAAATAAAAATATCCAGTGAAAGAGTTAAAACTCTGAAAAAAAAATTTGTGAAAAACTTTAATACAAACTGTACTAAGAGTAATGTTGGCTGAAATCCACTTAATTCTTCACTATCCACTAGTTTGTATATTTCACAAACTACTATTTTGCTTATTAACAAGACTTTGATACAATCTCTTGTCGTATTGAAGAATTTGTGTAATCTAGCTAGGTCTTATATGATATGAATTATATGATATACAAAAAGTAGCAGTGCGATCTATTCTTGTAAATGCTAACCAGAAATAAAGAGGTAAGATCTAAGGTCGTATTTGGAGCAAATACTACTATTGGTAGGTATACATACTTTTCGTATATAGTTAGTAATATATAGTATATTTATATATAGTTTGATTAAATATTAATGATAATAATAATAATACATTTATTCACAACAGATGTACATCCAATTACAGAGAAAAAATTACAAAAAATTACAATTTACAAAATATTACAATTTACAAAAAATTACAAATTGTACACAAATAATAATACTTAAATAATAAAAAATGAACGAGAACACAAAAATAGATAGTATAAGCGAATATATACAACGAAAAGATTAATTTAAAATAAATTGAAATAGTATTAAAACTACATATATATATAGATTTTTTTAAAATTTTTTGTAGCAATAACACGCTTCATTATACGAAAGATGATCACAACTTTGTCAAACCTAATGAATAATCGAATTTTATAAATTACAATGAATTATTACAAAATTCAATCTTTCATTAGTTTTGAAAGATAAACGACAGTATAAATTACAATGAACTATTACAAAATTCAATTATTCAACGAAAAGAGAGCTTTTTCATATGATAAAGCTTGTAAGTATCAAAAGATTAGAAATCTATAGAAATATAGAATATTCAAATTTTCCGCCATTTATAAGTCGTGATAAGTTTATAAAGTAGTGGGGCTTTTCATATACATTATTATACCTACGCTCAATAACAAAATCTTCTTCTATATACTTTATAGTTCAATAAAAAAAATTACAATCAAAATACTACGAACTGTGGTTTCTATTCAATTCACATATCGCCTTAGTTCTAGAACACCATATATATATATATATATATATATATATATATATATATATATATATATATATATATATATATATATATACGCATTAGTACATTAATAACTCAAATGAATACGTAGGTATCCATCAATGCGAATCCAGTTTCGAATAATAAAGCAAATCGTTTGCGTTTGTATTGTACCTCATTTTCCATCATAGGATTGGGGTTATTTTCATTATTTGTCTGTTTCCATTTCGCCTATTCCATTTAGAAACTATATTCACATACACGCGACAGTATACATGCTAACCCAATGCATTGATTTTTCCATCATCATTTTGTAAACAATCTTTACCTATCCACTGGCCTTTTTGGACGAATCAAGGGGATGAATTTTTGTTTCCATATGTCCTTTGTTCTGTTATTTATTGTTGTTCTGCTAACAATCCCGTGTGTTGCGTTGCCCTCCCTTATATTTAGTTAGTGAAAAGAATATATATTCTAACATATATCCGTGAAATAGGGACGAAACAATAGGAGCTACCCCAAATGCTCAGCACTTGTGGTTGGCGTTTTTATACGGGGTACGGTCGTGAACAATCTAGGGCTACTACATCAGAAAACAATTAATGGAATTTGACAGCCTGTGAAGGACACGTCAGTTTTATCAGGGATAATTGAATGGGAGTTCCATAAGGACGGTCAGTATAGGATATCAGAACCCCGTCTGAAGTTGGAATGTTCAACATGAATATGTTTTTGATTATTTCTAGACGCACCACCAAAAAAATGAATGAAGCAAACAGATTTTCCCAAGTTTTTATTGGAATAAGAGCGAGGATGGTTTCATAACTTTTTTTAAAATAATATACAAGAACATTTTTCCCATATAAAATAGTTTTTGAGGGTAAAGATTTTTTTGAATGATGATTAAATGGATTTTGCTAACTTATACAATCGCTCCTGACGTTCCTTTTTTTCTGTAATCCCTTCTATCAACTCGAGCATCATACCTCGTTATTGTAAACACCGAAATGAGTATAATTACTCATCCGTATAATTTCCTTGGAACTGTTTCTCAAATTGAGAATATGATACCAAACCAGTTCCCTAGAGCACGGCAGTATAACTAGAATGATTGCCTTCTTGTATTTGTGGGACGATCATCTTCGAAACATAATCTTGAAAGGAAAATAGAATGTAGACGGTGTTACGAAATCGGAGAAGTGAATCCCTTTCGGGCTTACAAGAAAACCATTACAAACAATTATTCACTTCGGGAACTTGTCTAATAGATTTTCCTAATTCTCTAAATTGCTTCAGGGCTGGGAAACAATAAATTGCTATATTCAGAAGGGATATATCACTCAAGGAACAACATTAATTTTAATTTCGAAAGACTGTTATATGTATGTTACATATGTTTTGTTCTTCTTCTTCGTAAAGTGCCTATACTCATTGCATTAAACATATTCGATGTTAGCGTGTCGATTAGTTATTTATTTTGAGCTTAATACTTGTTGAATTATTGGAATCAAATAAGAAGAATACAATATTTACAGAATTCAGAAATATTTGATTGGAATGATGGTTTATTAGAGATAGTTCAAACTGAAATTGAACATAAAACAAACAAAATCATAAATAAATTAAACCACAATAAACGAGTACTTAGAAAAAACACAATATACGATTTTTTACTGCAAAGTAAAACTGGCTGCCTATAAAAAGCCCGCGAAACCGAAGTTTAATAGGTTGTTCCATGTTTACGATTAGTAAAAAATCGATCAAAGAGTTGGTCAAAAGTCCCATCATTCGTCGAAACAATAGAGGATACGGACGACCCGAAAGAAACTATCAAATTACAAAGTATTCATAGCTAGTCCAAATATTGAAGGATCGATTACATATCAGTTGCGATATCATGTTCAACAATATTTAATTTCCTGGTGTGAAAGCTCACAATACAACTTTAAGAATCGTATATTACGAGGAGATAAAAACAACAAAGGAAATTTTCGAATGTGGATTTTTACGACAAATTGATGCCATGCCAGAGCCCCGTGGGAAGCAGTACTATAATTATAATTATGAATTTTGAATATTTAGTAGAGAAACTTCAAAATTGACATACCTATCAAATCGATATTACAATATTACTCAATCTTTGCTACTAATAGTAGAATAGAAATTTCGAAAATTCATACATTTATTTGCGGTGATGCGAACCTGTATCGAAACATTACATTTGAACATGTTATATTATTATATTTTATATAATATAACATGTTATATTATATAAAATATAGCTCAATATGAGGAAATCGAGTGGATATCTATTACTCAAAATCCTGATTAAATATGCTCAAAATCATGATTCAAAATGCTCAAAATTCTGATTCAAAATGCTCAAAATGGAGTTCTAATAAAACTTATTACAGACCACTACTCGGAATTACTGTTCGAATAATTTAATTTAGCAGTTGAAAGCAATTCATAATAAATATTTCGTTTGTTTAACAAAAAATCATGTTTATTGTTGAAAAATTATGTATAAAAATTGATCACTGGAATTAAAAGAAAATTAGCAAATTCGACATTGAATATAATTTACACACACATAAAAATGTCAATTTTTCTTGAATAGCTCCGGTAATAAAGATATTGTTATAGTATATTATTATACTCCGGTAATAAAGATAAGTTTAGTTTATTCAGTTTTTGACCAAAGTATTGGAAAGATCTCTAGTTGCATAAGATGATGGGCTTTTCACCAGTTACAGTTAAAGAGAGTCCTGTTGCTTCAAGCACAGGGAAAAACTTAACAGGAAAGCCAAGAGTTGCTAGAGATACTATAGCAGATGTATATAATACATTACAAAAATGGAACGTATTAATATTGAGGGGTGTAAAATAGTGAAAGAAATTGCCATTATCAAGGCAATGATTCAAAAAATTATTCAGATGAATTAGAGATACTGACTCGCGAATTATCTAAATTAGTTCAGAAATGTTCTTTAGTTTTAGAAGAAATTTCAATCTATTATGACCGCATGCAAGCATTGAAGAAATTAGATAAAGAGGAAAGCCCTTTATTCATGTCTTTATCTGTTGATAGAATGACTAAAATGATACAAGTTATTCAAGAAGCTTATTTGAACGAATTATAGAATAAACGAAAAGTTGTGGAAAAAATTGCTCATTCTGATTGTGACAACGTAGCAATTTTTTGCAGCACTATGGACCTATCAAATAGACTTAACTTCAGAAGTCACAACTTATTTAGAAGCCCTACTGACGGAATCTGGTCATAGAAAAATAGTATGATTATTGTCAGAAATATAGGTTTCCAATAAACAATAAGTAGTATCATATTATATTATTATACTCTATAGATATTGTCTTGTTTACAAACATTAAATTTCGTTTTTATCGATAGAAATCACCAAAATATTTAACCGATCTTCTTTCAATACAATAATATAGTAATATGCAACTCATGCTTCGTTGTTGCGATTATAAATTTTCCTTTTTTGGTTTTATGAATGTTGCTTTCTATTGCTAACATTCTAAGTAGGTAAATCGGTCTGGAGTACAACTTATGTACCCCCTATGCCCCTAAATGGGCCCAGCTACAATATAATTAAATTTGACGTTCGAGTCGTTATAATTAAAAACAAAAGTTTTGAGATAATACATGAATATTAGTAAATTCGACATTGAACATAATTTAAACACACACACATGATGTCAATTTTTTTTGTATAACTCCGGTAATAAAATTTCCTTTATACTCCATAGATATTGTCTTTCTTACAAACATTAAATTTCGTTTTCATCGATACGAATCAACAAAATATGCAAGCGATCTTCTCGCAATACAATAATATAGTAATATGCAACAATATAAAAGAAACATGTCATTTTATGAATGTTGCTTTCTATTGCTAAGAATCTAAGTAGGTAAGTCGGTCTGGGGTACAACTTCGGTCCCCCTATGCCCCTAAAAGAGCCCTGCTACAATAGAATTAAATTTGACGTTCCAGTTAGTCGTTATAACTAAAAAAAAATTTTCAGAGAATACATGAATATATTTATTCTAATTGTATCGTTGAAATTCAACGATTCCACCCAAAATTAAAAATAAAACTATTTGAGACCCCGAGAAAGAATCATATTTGAAAATTTTTATTCGTAGCGGGCGTAAAAACTCGAAATGGCATTATCCCAGACCGCGCGGGATGAATAGATACGAGCCAAATTAGTTCATAGGTTCACTTGCGCCGTGCCTCGCATAGCCAAAAAGCGTTAGCTTGTAGTCCGTACTCGCGCACAGTCGGCGGGCGCGAGAGAGAAAGAGTTAATCTGGGGGGCAAACACAAGAGAACATTTCACCCATCGACCCACCAGACACTTGAAAAATGTTCCTACAAACTCTGCTCGGGTCCCGGCTCATAACCCCAAGCTGAATTTCGATGACTTAGTTTAGGTACATGGATTCTCCATTTCTTTATGATAGAGTACGACAAATTCGGACTCAGATGGATTGTTTTGAACTTTATCCAGTTTTAAGGCTTCTACCGGCTTCACAAGGATTTATAAGTGTTTCTGAACTTAATACATCGAATTCTATAGCTGAAAACCATTTTGACGATTTTCCCAATCCAAAAAGAAGAATGAATTCATAAAATTTAAGATAAAGCCAGTTTTCAGCATTTCGATTTAAAATTAGGTATGAAAAATTAACATCAAAAATAAGTACTTGTATGACATCTCACTGTAAGGTTCAAATTTTAGCAGCGTTGAAAATCCTTCCATTTATGTTGATACAACAGCCATATTGAATGAAACAATTTGAGGAATGAAATTAATTTTCTCATTTCCTCAGTCTTCATCAAATCTTTCATTAACTGCTTCAGTATTTTAAGTTATCTTATTCCACACTTTGATGGCTAAATCTTCGTTTAGTTTTATTTTAGTTAAAAAATTTTCATGATTCTTTTTTCATGATGTTTTTTTCGTTTCGAAATTCTGATTCATTCAACAATACACATATTAAATATTAACTTAAAATATCTCAATTATTCAGTATTACAGCATCATCTTTGGAGGAACTTCAGATGGTATGCGAGCTTCTTCTGCAGAGTTTTGTGAACTGGTGTCAACTTTTGTGAACAACTTAATGATAAACATTGAGAAGACCGAGTTTATTCATTTCACAATTGGTCAAAATGATTGTAGACTAGTTATTCGTCACTTGGATAATGTCATCTCATCTGGTGACACTTGTAAATTTATTGGAATCCATTTGGATAAAAATTTGAAATGGCCTGCGCATGTTGAAGCCTTGTCTATCAACTTGAATAGTTCATATTATGCTATAAATAGGGTAAGAAATCTTCTCCCATTAGAACCCATAATGAATATCTATTATGGTCTGGTCTACAGCCAATTGTCCTATGATATATTACTGTGATGTTAATCTTCGGATGTTGTTAGAGCTTTCATACTACAAAAACATATACTGTGTATGATATTCAACATACCCCCTCGTTTGTCATAAAGACCTCTATTTATTGAGAACGGTATCCTAACATTGTCTTCCATTTATTTATTTAGTGCATAGTTCCGTTCAAATAATTCTCATTTAAGTCTGTTCGTCCGCATTATTCATGAATAGTCGTGTATAAACTAAGTAAACTCGATCTATACTTCGACAAGATGAGTTAGATGGTAGAGGTACTAACTAAGAAGACTCAAACGAACCTAACATGCCGTCTATCCCTGTCACGATTTCCTTCTACAATGTTTCAAATCTCATTAAAGATATTGTCGTAAAAACAATAAGATCATTGTTAGTCTGTGCAACATCTCGTTAACCAGTAAAGTTCCCTAGAGACGAACCGAAAATTACCGACTGAGAAATTTGTGATGATATTAATAAAGAGATGAAACCTGCTGTATCCGTCTCGTTGTCCCGCTAAAAGTGTGGACCGTGGATTTAATCTGACGTCTAAATTTGTTCTTTGTGTTTATACGAAGCTCTTGACAGCTCTCAACTTTAATCGAATCAATTATTGCACTGCTAGAAGTCGCTGTGTTGATGGTAAATATGAATGGAAGGCTATCATGAATCCATTTGCGTATAGAATTCGTTGAATAAAGGACAATGGGGCTTTATATTGAATTAATTGGATCATATTTAGCCGAAGGAAGGAAGATAATAATTCGATTCTTAGTTTTGAACAGTTTTTGTTGTCCAATGTAAAAGTTAAGAGTTATCGTGTTGAGATATTAACGTAGGTAATAAAGCTTATGAAGCATATTGAAATCGGTAACAATGACGAATAAATATTATTAGAAAAACAAATTAAATATTTTAGATTTCCTTTGCTTGTTATCTATGGCGTTTCTAAGGTTTTCTTCTTCGTTTTCTCGCTCATATACGTGAAAGTGTTTCGTTTAAATATATCAATACTTGATAATGCCGTAATAGACAAAACTTAAGTGGTTTGGTGGTTTACAAATGGACATGACTTCTTATAAAAATATTTATTTGAATGCCATTCACCAAAAAAGTATACTCTAGTCTAAAATATTACAAAAGCTGTTCTGTATCCTGTAAAAATGAACTTCCGTAAGGAGAATCTCCTGTTTTCTATTTCCATAAAACAAGGGAACGACATTACTAGTTTCCTTTCCTTTTACATTATGGTGGTTCACGGGTCTGAGAATCTCAAAGGCTACTCTTTATCCCGGAAAAGTCCAGTTTCAATGGAATATAATATTGTATATCCTACAGGAGCCCAGAAGTTGAAAGGATTTTCGATCAATCACATCCTAACGACTGAACGAAAATCGATAAAATTTGGGACATAGATATATTGTACTTTGAAGAAGTACATGCGCTACTTTTCTATTAGGAAAGAAGACATTTAGTCTAACACATGTGAAGTTACGGATGGTCACCAATCCAATTTATAATTTCCTAATTATTCTTCAATTTGCTTTACATCTCAATAAATGAAATGAACAATTCGTCATTTTTCAAGGTTTAAATTTTTCTATTGTGCATACATTTCACTGACTCATCAAACCATAAATAGATTGTTCAGATTATGAATTTAGATTCTTATTTACATTAATAAATGGTGCCATACAAATGACACAAACGAAACATCTCTCAATCCTTAGAAAATAAAAAAAAATTCGTTGAATACACGTCGAACAATGAAGTAAGGTAAATAGAATGAAACTGGGGATTCGGGCGTAAAATAAATTCGTCACTCTCAAACGCAACCATTTCTTGATCATTACGCAAAATGAAAAAAAGCGGTCGGAACTATTGATGTATAAAATGATAGACCTCTACAACTCAATCGAAACACAAAAGAATCGAACAAAACGAGGCGAATCTACTATTTTTACAGTTTAATTCAAATGGATCTTTTTACGGTTACAGATAGAATTGTTCTAACTTCGGTATGTTTGCGCGTAGGACGTTCTTAGGATTTTAATTATATAAAGATATAACCGAAGACAGAGTTTGTTGTAATCGATTAAAGCGTGTCCACCGGTCTCGTTCTTTGTTTTTATTTCGGCTCTCTTGGTTCCATGTACTCGTTTAATTATTGCCGCCGCATTGATAGCGGCAACTATCGGGGCAATTGTTTTCTTGTGGGCATCTCTATTGTCAATTGATAATGATATCTTGCCCAATGTCGTTTTGTTTCGATGTTCCGTTAGCTGTAACCACGTTTGTAGTGAAGATCTCGAGAACAGTTACAAAAGAGTCGCTATATTTTTTTCTCCAGATTGAGCAAATATCTAATGAGTTCTCGTAGTTAATCTTTTTTTTATCGAACACTACTTCTTTACAGTACAATGACATTTCATCGAAACCCGTTTTCAAGCGCTCGGAAAGATTTGCAGCACATAAAAATATTTTTAACTCACATATCATCGAAGAACACAGTACACAAACATAATATAAAAACGTCGAGTAGCAGTGGTTCTTTCATTCCCTTTTGTCTGTAACTTCCAAAAAAGCATTAAGTGACCATTACCTAGATGTTAATATGGGCTCGCTAAAAAATTCAAGAGTTTCAACCAAGCCCATATTTCTTATTATATATTATTGACAATATTTCTAGTTGTTAAAAACTCCTAGGAAGAGAGAATTTCCACTTAACTAATGTTTATTATGTTTATTTAGTAACGGGACATAAAATCATACAAAATAAGATAAAATTTTGTTGAGTTGGCGATTTCATAGAAATTTAATCATAAATTGTTTTAATAATTCCACTTTCAATCAAACAATTTATTGGATAAGAAGGTACGATGATTAGACTTCGGTTCGAGTTTTCAAGTGTGGAATAAAATTTTAGTCCAACAGAAATGAACTAGAAAATGCTTTATTCCTCTGTGTTCGCGCAAAACTAAATAAACAAGAAGCTTTTTTATTTTGCACGAAAACTGAAATAACATGTTGCACTAAAGCTTGACTTTCTTTTCTTTAGAAGCATTTTCGTGAAGAATCACACAATTTCTGAAAACCCGTCTTAATGTGTCATTACGTCGTAAATGAATATTTAGTGCACTTAGTGAGAAGCCTGCAGTGCTATCATCTGTGTATACGATCTGTAAAAACGCTATAAAATTCATAGAAACTTGTAGGAACAATTTCGTGTTCTTAAATAATGTATCGGATGTCTGAGGTTGTGGACACGGCAAACAATCTTTCTTGCGGAAGTAAACTAAAATATGAAAATCAAGTCTTTTCTGTGCGGCATCGTTTTGTCTCTTTGAAAAACTTCTACAATTGGAAAAATGGAGGCTGTAGGTCGGTTTCTATGAAACGAAAACTTTCAAAGCAAAAAGTTACTTCATATTCAGTCGCTTCACGTGAAGTTCGTGAGTTTTCTTAGGCAAACGTAAATATGTAATATATCCGAGTTCCACAGGATGTGTGTTTGTCAGACGAAATTGATACAGAAACCTATGAAAGAATAAACAGTTTCTCTATATCATACATAGCTACCTACTTTTTTTGAACACAACTTCCAGATAGGTTACACCTCTGCTTTTTAGATTTCCATAAGGAAATTTTTCTTTCCTCAGTTTGAACAGGTTTTGTTAGTTCCGGCTGAGGATGTTTCTGTGAGCATCTTTTTTTAACAAGCGGTTCTTCCGGAATGCCCAAATGTTATATCAGTTGATCATATAATATATAAGCGTTCTGAAATGCCATGAACACTCTTAGCGAATTGATATTTTGAATAAAAACACTTGGCTTAGTTCCACAAAATTAAGTTAATTGCTTGACAATTGTAACACCTCGAAAGAATTTTTTTGTTCAAGTGTTATTTATTCAATAGTTTGCTGGGTTTTTCCTATAGCACGAAGTTCGCAACGGTAGGTATAGACTAAAACATTAAGAATTTCAGATTTATCAAAGTTTGTATTTGTAGTTTTTCATTTTATCTTATATGTAATGAAATCTTCAAAAAAAATTATGTGCTTATATCAATGATTATGTAGTATATGCATTCTGAAATTTTATTATATCCAGTACGACAAAGCTTACCGCACAAAGCTATTAAGTGATTAATTTAGTGTTTTATCTATCTCCATGTAGGTAGCTACCAACTTTATCTGAAAGAAACGAGGCGCACTTTGATCTATCTGGCTTTTAAAAACATATCGTAGGTAACATTGTGTCATCTAAAAACCAGTGAGCGGGACTATAATCATAAAAACGACGCTAAAACATTAATGGTCCTCTGCTAAATCGTTGCGAGTTATTCAGAAATACCCGTTTTATCGGGTCCGGGTTAAAATACAAACATTCTCGGTCTGGTGATAACTCTCCTCAACATGGTAACTTTATCTTCATCCTTCCATAAATTTGTGCTTCCATGTTTCATTCCTTAATTAGCCTTTTACAACTTCATTAACATAAAGCGAACTTCTTGATTGGCTTTAATTTGACTTGTTTGAGTCCGCGTCTTAAAAATATTTTTCTCGGCCGCCTTGATGAAGTTTTAAGTGATATTCAAGATGGTGTCCCTTCATACACAAAAATATATATATTTTTTTTCTGATTTTTTAGCAATAATACGCTATAATTGGTCTGGTGAATTGTTTGAAAAATTGAGCATCATCCATAAAAATATTTTAAAATAGAATAAATAAAAATATTTTCCTAAGCCAATTTGAAAAAATATACGATCAACTCATTGTACACATTCTGACCATTTCTGACCACATTTTGACCACATTCTGAAATTTCTGACCATTCAGTTTAGCACCATGGGTATATATATAAAGGGTATAAGTGGCAACAAAATAAGAGACGTTTGTTGAAAAAATGTTAGTTATATTATCTTCACTGCATAAACTCTAATTGTAAGTAGTTTTAAATTTTTACATATTAAAATTGATCATTGTAGTCGATACTTTGCAGCTGGTTTTTCTCATAAAGAAGACTCAAAAAAAGTGTCGGAATATCGAAGATTTTGAATGAATATATGAGTTTTTAAACACTTCACCAGACCGATTATTCCCTTTACCTAAATTCTACATATATATATATATATATATATATATATATATATATATATATATATATATATATATATATATATATATTCATTGAAAGATTAGTGATATCAATTCAAATTCGAGTAATAAGAGGTTAATATTTCATATCTTAAGGAACAGTATTCAAAAACATTATATAATTATACTTATGAATTAGTGAAAATCCAATGCTTTTTTATTTATTAATTTCTTTAAAGTCTAGTTTTCTTTGTTTCAAATGCTGCTTTGTTTTTTCAGATGAATTCAACAACTTCAGAAGAAAATGGTATTCTTTTACACTTAGTATAAAAGAGTTTTAGATATCACGTACCAATTTTTTTTTACGATTCTTATTGTTTGCTCAGGATATTTACAGAGAGTTTCTGTTTTTATTATGAGAAAAATAGACAGGTGGGGTGGTCCCAAGGGAATTCTTCTCAAAATTTTCGAATGCATCCGGCATAAAACATGATTGAATCCATTAGCATCTCCATAAAACAGTCATCTTTGAATACATCAAGTTTTAGTAGATATGGTAGAGCTACTTTCAGACGTCAATAAAACTTTTTATCTGTACTAATTAATCTTAAAGAATGTGGTGATTCATACTTGACTAAGTTTGCTTTTAGCACAGTTTTTCTATTGTGTTTCAGGCACATTTATAATGTACCTATGGGCAACTTAACTCTTCTACAAAATACTTACTATGAAATGTACAGACTGGATGAACACTTGCGATAATATCAGCGAAGCTAATTTATGTCAATAGACGTGAATGGGTTTGTGTTACAACACTTATACCCATATGACAATTGATATAAGTACTAAGTACCCAATGTTTTAAAAGCAACCTCTAATTTGGTATTTTACATGTATATTTCATGCTTCCATTCGATGATTACAATTCATAATTAAATGTTATTTCACTTCCTGAAAAAGTTTTACCTCAATATGAGCGATAACTGTGTACATCATGTTAAAACTTGATTCTCTCTATTTTTCCAACGGAGCTTTTGAATGATTCACTAATAAAAATAACATGTTGAATAGGTGTTATTCATTCGTTCAATAATATAATTCTCACTGAAACCTACGTGGTTATTTTCAGAAATTTTGAGTTTTTGAAGCTGAATTTTAATATACTTCTCTAGGTATAAGTTGTTTTTAGAATATTTTTCTGCCAATAATAAATCTGACTATTAAGTTTTCGATAAATACTGCAAAATTTTCAGAAAGTATCAAAATTCATCACACTCATAGTATAAATCTTAAATTGTCATCACATTATATAGGTACATAATAAGGGACTCATTTCGTGCAAATAAATCGTCTAGTTTCTGAAGAATATCACTAGTTATATCACACTCATGACATACAAAGGCTGGAATTACTCATCTTTCAGGAAGTTATTCAAGGTATTCTTGTAATACACCATTGTCGATCAATTATCGAAGAATAAAAGAAGTTGTATATTGATATAGGTATGAAATTTTTATAAATAGGTGAAATTTTGATGATCACGAAGTTAATGATACATTTTTAAGTTTTCAGCATGCTGAATCCAAAATTTCTTGGTAATAACAAATAATTTAAGTAACAACAAATTGGAAATTAGTCATGTTTCTTCAAAACACTTTTCCGTCGTTTAAAATCCCACGATATTATACCAACTTCAACTTTTCATAATTGGAGAAATTTCTGCGAATACTGATTTACATAACATAAAATAAAAACACCAAAAAATTTGCACAACGTAATCAACAATCAGAAAAAATATTAAGTAAAGTTAAGTTAAGTATAAAAAACCTTCTTGGAAACTACAAATTGTAAACTATTAATTAAAATTCAAGAAGGTATAAAATATCAACGGACATATCGCATTTCCGAGAAAACTAGCATGACGGAGAGTTGTTAATTTGAAAATATATAGATCCCCATCAGAAATGAAGAAACACGTTTCATATATCAATAAAGGGTTTTAATTATTCCTTTGAATTGCTAACGAGGTAATTAACAACATAAGGTGGTATCATTAAGAATTATTGAAAGGGATTCTTAAGGAAATGAAAGTGACTCGAAAAGTGGAGAGTGTTGAATAATGAATTAATTGGATTTCTTTTCATTATGGGAATCTGAAAACTGTAGGGGAATATTAATTTTTTCATGAAAAGTAGAAGAGTTATCTCTTTTGGAATCTTTTATGATAAACCCAAGAAAATAATTGTTTATATCCATAGGTAAGATATCAATGAAGCGTAAAATTAACAATTCATTTATCGATATTGAATTAGTCAAGTGAGAGTTTTTCAGGTGTAGTTATAAAAATTCTAGACGTAAATAACGATGAAGGTGGTAGATTGATTGAAACTAATGTTTTCTTGTCGACTCGGTAATAGAAAAACAAATTCAATCATTTTCAAGGTGAATTATTTCGACACAATATTGTCGAGTTGAACAAAAACGTTCGTTTCTTTGAAGAGATTCCGACAATGGTCAAATCAATAGGTTATGTTATCTGGGAAACTTTAAATTTTGCTCTGATTCCTGTTTTAATTGTAGTTAGGTATAATTAGATGATTATTATTTATAAAATGAAAATCAAATCAATCACAATTCATTCAGAAAACTTCTAGAGAAATAGAAGAAAACTTCTAGGTAAGACAACATTCAAAAAATTTTTGGAATTCGATGAAATTCAAATGGTTAACTCAGACAAAACAATTTCAAAGACCAAACTCTACTGATGTTTTTCTAATACCATCGAACAAATACGTCCTATTCCAGTACGTATGAAGCAGACAGAACTATTAACACCAAAACGGCGAAACACCAAAATTAACCTCAACAAACCTTAAAAAGTTAGTCATAATCACACTTTATTGAGGATACCAAAAACCTTAACGGGAGACGCAGTCAAAATACCTACTTCACCAAAGTTTTTCTGACGAATTTCTAAAAGCAAATCATGAAAAATAATCGAAAACAACGAACTTTTAAAATGTGAGAAATTCAAAAATTTTAGTAACACATTGAGGAAGTTTTAGAGTACTTACACAACTGAAAATACTAAAAAACTCGTTAAACTCTTCCTTACGAAAACTTTTATGAAAATGTGTGGACGTATCTCTCACAAATCCATGTCGAAAAAAACATCTATTATAATGTAAGGTTGTGACTCTTGACAATCGAAGAAAAAGTTACGAACTGAAGAAGTACCTGTATTACTGTTGGAGAAAGTCTTAAAATTTCATTCTGTTTCGTTTCCAACAAGTTCTCAAAAGTTCAAGAGGAAAGACTCAAAGACCAATTTTTGTTAGAAAACTAATAGGAAAATATAGATCCAAATATATGTGTACAAAAAAAAGTATATGCCAATCATCTGATGGGGCTTCATTAAAAACATATATTGGGAGAACGTGGCAATTTCATAAATATTGATGCCCATTAAGAATATCACCAGTTCCTCATTAAACATTTGGGAATCGTTTTCGAACGGAAATGCTACCGATATGTGCTAATCAGTCGGAATAGTTTTACGTTGCAGTCATCATTCAACTGTTGACATCTACGAAGAAGAAGCGAACGATATTCCCCGAAAATATCACCCCATTAGTTTGGGTTTAACATATGTAACCTGACAACGTATTAATTAATGGACGTCTGTTCCTCATGGAGATCAGAATGATAAGAGAAACTTAATTTTAGAAGATACCCTTGAGAAGGAGATAGAAAATCCAATTGTAACAATAAAAATCAAACGTTCACCAGCAGAGTCAAAACTCTGCTAGTGATTCGTATGATTATCGAAAACAAAAACATTTTCCCTGATGGAAGAAAACTTCACTATCTTATAATCAGAAGAAATAAATGAATAAAATATAGTTTTGTATTTTACTGAGATAAGTATTAGGTAATTCCTGGAAAAACACAAGGAACAAAGAACTTTTCCTTCCCTAACAAATATCTAAAGTTATTCGAAATAGAATATAAATTTTATGTGGGACTCACCTGAACTATACTTAGTCCAAAAAATTCACTATTGTCACTAACAAAAACCAAAACATACAAAAAAACTTTTCGAAATGTTTGAAACCAAATAGTTACTAATACACTGATGGCCAATTCTTTATAAAAACAAAAACGATCACTGAATTCAGTTAATCTGCATCTTCAACCAGTCATAAAATGAAGGTCTTAAAATTACCAGAACACTCGGAGATTATAAGCCGGTCACTTGATCGAGACGAGTTCTAAACGCGAAGAAACGTCGTCGCGTTCAGCGATACTCGAATATCGTGGGATGCGCGAAGGATCTCACGTCTGACCCGCCAAACGTTCAAACCCAAACTGACTGTAATCCGGCTCGGAGGACCCTGCGTTTCAGGCGTACCCCCACCACCGGACGCAGAAACAACTGAACATCTCCGAAGATATACGCATACGGAATTACGCGGGTACTACTATCTACACCTCTTCCAACGTTTGCAGTAAAAATGACGGTTTTCATTGGCTAATGATTCGGGGGCTGTGCTAGTTTAATGAGCAATCAAACGAACTTCCTTGCTTCAAATGAATTATTTATAGCCGGCAATGACTTGTACTTTGTGTTCCGGTGACTCGGTAAAAACATATTTTTGGTAAAGTTCGTTTTCTCGGTTAATGATAGTTGTTCGGAACTTTGATTATCGAAGCGGCAAGCGAAAAATTAGTTTGCTTTACTTCTGCCATTAGTGTTTTCAACTGCGACATAAACACGGAATATTAAAATCTATTCACGAATTCAATTAATTTGGCAGTCATAATGGCTTTAATCGTGCTACTTGTGATGCTTGTTATTTATGACTTGGGTATGAAAATGTTGAGAATATAATGCCTAATCTGCCCACCTAATAACAATGCACAGTTCATTAAAAAAAAAGATTTTAATACTCATTTCGAATTTCAGACCTTAATATTGAATTCGACGACAACAATATTGGAAATCATTCTTCATTTTATTTGTAGACTTAAATATTTTTAATGTAGATCTGATGTAGATGATGTATTTGAATCTCATTTGAGTTATTTGACAGATATTGAAGACAGATAATTAAGCTCAAATTGCATCTCGAAAAAATTGAATTTTCGCTAACTACTGAGAATATATCTCATATAAAATAAATATTTAAATAATAATTTAGAGAACATTCATATTTCACAGCTATTTCCTTGCAAAAAATTCGCTACAAAACTCATAAAATATTATGTTTCTTCGAAAAGTCGACCAATTTGTCTTTCGAAATATGGTGTTCCCAAAATTCTAACAAACAGTTCTGTTTTATTTATTTCGACTCTATTCAAATAAAGGTACCATAATTCGATAACTTTGTTGATCTATATCAACAATTATAGAGAAATAAGACAAAACTTTTGAATTCAACCAAATTTCACTAGTCAGGCAAATAAACTTTTGTGCAGTTAACTTGGTCCAGAGATGACATCTCTTAATTGGAGATTAGATGAATTTCCTTAAGAGTTCATTATTGGTTGATGGAATATTTGAGAGAATGTTGCTCTTGTAAATGTTGTTAGCCACCATATTCATGTGAATAACAGCATCATACAATAAATTTACTTTCCTTGCCCTATTTCAGAAGAATAATTTTTTCAGAAGATATAATTATTTTTCCTATTTTAAAAAACTCATTTGTACTTAATTTTATGAATCAATGTTTCACTCGACAGAAAACTGCCTGCTATATGATAAATGAAATTCCCAATCAACAAAAACTGAAATAACTTGTGATATATTTCAATTTATAAAGTATACCAACGTTCAATTCCATAACTACCCTAAACAACCATATAATAAATGAATTATTGATTTTTAATGACAAAAAATTTTAACAACTGAAAGATAGAGATTTTCAATTAATATTGATGATCTTTCATAATGATTTTCATTCCATTAAACTGCACAATACAAAGCTCTTACGACATGATTTTCTACATAAGAGATCGAAATTCAAAAAAATTATACTTGGTGGGTGAATATTACTTCAATTGTATAAAATACAATCACCAAATGACTTCATTTAAGGTGAAGACATTGACATACTTTCAGTGAGCATGTCAAATTGTAGATGAATTGAATTCTTGGAATTGGTGAAAGCAGATAATATTCAAATTATTTCCACTTCTTTTCAAAAACCTGGCTTCTGATTTCAGCAGGTGAGTCAAGGAGTGCAGACAATCATAAATTATATTCACTACAAGACGTAAAATTGTCCCAGTTCCAAAATTAACAATTGTTACCCCAGTAATTGCCGGAATCTAACTAGGTTTCTGCTGTCAGGCCCATAAAACTGCCCCATGAATCAATGAATGTCATAAATCGACCCTAACGTCTCGGTTACAGTCAAGGTCCTTAGAAACTACCGTCCCCCGTTTTACAGTTGGTCATTGTAAAGAATATAAAGAAGGCGGACCACCACGGCTTCTGTCATAATAACCAGAAAACCATGTGCATTTTGCCTTTGTATCCTCAATTTTGTGAAAATTCCATCTAAATTTGGGTCATCTCCTACTGTGCATTTCACGGAACCGAAAGATTTCTATAAAATGCCTCTCAAGAACTGTCAGCGTAATTGTACCAAAGTGTTTAAAGAATAGGGTATTAGGTTATCTTGAAAAGTATGTCATTAGGTCCTGCAGTATGTCATTAGGTGCAGAAATGGATTTCTGCTCAGAAAAATAACCACTTTACTGAAATTACCACTCTAGTTACTGTTTAAACATATTTTTGATAAAGCTGAAAATGAAACATAAATAAGTTGAATAGGTACAGTGATAAAAATAAAAATGTTAGATATTTTCTTCTTCTATAGAATTGAACTCTAAATAATCAAAATCACCACCTATCGTGTTATTGCCTCAAACGATGTTATAACATAGTTGAAAATTTTATTTGAATTCTTTCGATAACTAAAATATAAAATCTTGAATAACTGAAAATTTTTCATTTATTTAAATGTAAGAACTCATGAAAACAAAAACTTCATTAGTTCTTAAGTTTCGATTATTTCAACTGTTTCGTAAAATATCTGCGTAATAATCACAAATTGCCATTTCACAACTATTGGGTAGGTACCTCAGCGGTTTTTCTCGTATAGCTGACAACCTGAAAGTAAATTTGTAACAACTGACAAAAATGTAGCTTTTTATTTTCCCAGCTTTTTCAAAATCTTCACAGTTAATATAAATCATCTGTTGATCATTAGTGATCGATAGGTGAGTCTGTAATAATTAACTCTTTATTATGATTCAAACGGAATCGGTTTCAACCGATCTTTATTCGATGATGATCATCTTCAATTGTTTAATTTCAAATTGTGTCAATTTTGCGGAGAAGTAATACAGAAAATATTGAAAGAGCTCTTTGATATTTCAAACAAACGAAATGATAGTTAAATATTATTTTCTAGATTCTTTTTTAAATGTTATCTTAAGATAACAATAATTTAAAAAAATTAATCATGATTACGTTGAAAGCTCAAAGACTTTTCTGTATTAGTGGCTTCGTATTGATTTTTAAGCATATTCATTCACAAATATTCATGAGTGTTTATACATAATTCATAATTCATTATCGATTGGGCCGATGCTTGATGAAAATCTAAGTACATAATTTAAATAAAACGAAGTAGTTTTTTGATGTTCACTATATTTAAGTTAAACATAACAATATTTTTTCGCTTACACAGTGGCTTCCGTTTATTATCTAAATCTGATGAAGCCACTATGTTGGCGAAACAATATTGTTATGTTTAACGTAATTATAGTGGAAATCAAAAAACTACTTAGTATTATTTAAATTATTAATTCATAATTCCTGCGAAATAAATATCATGCATCTATACCGACATTAAAATAACAGACTAAATATTATGATTCCTTACGGTTTTTATACAAAATCATATAACTAGAGAATAAGTGATTTCATACAATAAAATGAGTGTAACCATGCTAATTTGTGTTAAAAAACAGATAAGCATCAAATCATATAATCAAAGACTTCTACGAAGATCTCTCTCATAGTTTGAATAATCCAAATAAAGACGAAGATTGGTTAATCTATTGATGCAAGATATTAACATCATTGGTGAGTAAGGTGAGAACAATATTTGAAACACCTATCTGAAAGTCTAATAATTGTATGTGTTTAAACCGAAGGACATTACAACGTATGAATTAAAATATAATCGGTGTTTCGTTCAAATTATTCGTATGGTAATTTAAATCACAAATAATTCATTGCAAGGTATGGACAATAAGATGTTAATTTATGTTTATAAACGATTGATACATCTGAGAATTACGTCATTGTATTATCTCGTAATAATGACAGGATTCTGTTAGTCACCAAAAATTACTGTCATTAAGTGTTTATGAAAAATGCATGCCGAGTTTTGAGTATATCCTGCTATAAAAAATTATCAATTCCATCGACAAGTTTGCCCAACGTATTGTATTGTGAACAGGATGTTAACATGAACATTCACGATTACATCATTAAAATTTGCTTCATTTCTTTTATATTTTGAAATTGAAAACATCTTATATTGTTCTTTATATATATATATATATATATATATATATATATATATATATATATATATATATATATATATATATATATATATATATATACATTATGTTGAGGAACTGTTGCCGTAGTAATAATACTATCAAAAATATTTTTTGGGTTATCGGCAATAGGTGGGCAGAACTAATTCAAACGACTAATTGTCAGTAATTCTATATTTATATATATTTATATATATATATATATATATATATATATATATATATATATATATATATATATTTCGAAAGTTTTTAGCAATATTTTTTTGATATGAAAAAGTTTATTTTTGTTGACGTTTCGTTGTTACATTACAACTTTGTCAAAATAAATGAATAATTGAATTTATGAGTTACTAGAGAAACCAAATGTCAAACTTACTTTTTAGAAAAATCAAATTAGTTTTTTTATCTTCACTCATTGATTTTCATATCAGAAGAATATTTCTGACTTAGCATTCGCTTCGGAAGTAGTCTTCTTCACCATGATTTGAAAAACTCATAAGCCAGGTGATTCTATAATTGTGATTCATATTTATATTTTATAATACATATAGTTTTTTATATACTTATCCAGAATATGTATATTGTTGGTTTATGTGTGTGAAACTGAAGGTATATAAACATATATTGTAAACAATATACATATTCTGGATAAGTATATATAAATATATATATTATATATATAAATATGAATCACATATTAGAATCACCTGGCTTACCATGAGTTTTTCATAGGTTTCCTCATGGTAAAGAAGACTAAAACTTCCGAAGCGAATGCTTATATATATCTGATAATAAAATCAATGATATACAAAAAAACTAATTTGATTTTTCTAAAAAATAAGTTTGATATTTGATATATGTAGTAACTCATAAATAATTATTCATTATTTTGATTGTTATATATAAACGTCAACAAAAATATTTTTCATATCATATATATATATATATATATATATATATATATATATATATATATATATATATATATATATATATATATATATATATATATATATATATATATATATATATATATATATATAATTCTGTATTCTACAATTCGGTTCTTCTTCAGCAATAATCTGACATAAGTCAATAAGTCAATAAACCAACAAAAACGACACAATAGTCATCCAACAGTCATTTGCAATATGAAGGCGCCAGTGAAATTGTAATTTCAATCCTCAATTTTTACTATAAAAATAATAATACATACTTCATGTCCGCACGTGGTTAACATGAAAAATTACTGTACTATATTTATCATTGTTCCTTAAGGAAAAGATTAATACATCTGGGGGATGGGTAGGTGTTCACTCACTTTCGCCTGCAGTTTCAAAGACGACAATCCGAGCGTCGAATAACTAGCTTGACGAATAAAAGAGTTGTTAGATATGAATTGAAGTTGCATCTCAAAGTGGAGACCTCGATAGCTTAGCGGTCAGAAGTATTGGGGCGTAAATATAAGACCTGAGTTCGAATCACAGTCAAGTTCGAAAAGTTTTAAATGTAATTTCAATTATCAATTTTCACTATGAAAATATAATAATGTTTATATACATAAACACATGTTCTCATAAGAAATGGTGCACTCACTTGATTTTAGATACTTTTTTCCGAAATTAATAATCTCTAATTTGTTTCTGTACTTTTCCATGAGTTATATATCTGGATATTTTGATTATTACTAATAAACATTTGCAAATACATTTGTGCATAAGTGACGTCAATAGAATGATTGACGTCACTTATGCACTAATGTATTAATAGAATAATCAATTCATTTATTCTATTATAAAATGTATATTGTCTAAAGAATACCTACCATCATAAATAATAAACTGTTGCCAAATTTGGATATTCCAACAGAGTATAACATTCTGCGAGTAATTTCAACTGAAAATGGTACCTACCTGCATGGTAAATTGACCTTGATAATCAACCTTAAAGATATACAAAATTTTGGTTTGAAAACTTTGGTATTTATCATTCTCAACGCACAAAAATTTCTGGTAATTTTATTTTGTTGAGAAATGTTTATTCTTCGAGGCTAATTCCACTTACATAGTTCACCAAATTTATCTAAATTTATAAATATTTTCACGTTGCATTTTGCGTTAAAAACGTGAATATAAGATCTTGTAAAAATTTACCAACCTTTTTAATAGTTTCTGAAATTTGTGAATGAAAAAGCTTGAATTTTTTATTCTTGTGATTATTCATGTTAGCAGAATTAAATTTTTCATTAGATTATGGAATTATGTTCAACCTATGTTATATAATTATAAACCTTATGAACATAAGGCTAAAAAGGTGAATCAATTGTTTATTTCAATAAAAGAACGGATTAAGTAAGGTTAGTAGAGTCCCTACTAGTGAACAAACCTGATTTTATTGAAACAAATATTTGCTTAACCAACGAAGTATTTTTGAAAGAAATCTAAATATGTTTCTTTATTATTCTTCAATGGAAAAAGATTTTAATCTTTCAACCCTTATTTCAAAGAATTGAAATTCGAGCGGCTCCTTTTTGTACCCTTTCTTTCAATCGTAACGTTTTTAATGCTAGAAAATGTTGTCGTGAGGTTTGTTGTCAATTCTACAGACGAAATAACATCGATATCTCTATTTCTTCCTATTCGTTTTTTCCGATTCATACATCGGAATCATCCAACTGAACATTTCGAAACTATAACAGACGAACAAGGCCTGATTACAATGCCCATATTTGACGACGTTCATCTCGTCGTACGCACGACAAAATGCCATTATTCCTTTCGATTGTTATCGTAGCCGAAATGTCGATTCTTCAGTTTAAGAACAGAAAGTTGGCCGAAAACAAAATAAATATATCTTCGGGCGTGTACAGCGGAACAGGTACGCGTAGTCCTGTGTTCGATATTCATAATAATAAGGACCAACAGAATGGAGAAGTACAACAGACCAACAACCCCTTTACATCGAATAGGTAAGCGTCGAACCCGTTTCTCGAAATCACAAAGGGGATATTTGGAAGTGATTTCAAAAGAAGGACGTCAATTGAAATAGCTCCAACGAAATGATCCACGGTGGAAGCAGAGGCGCAGCATATTTTCGTCGGGAATAATATAGCGCGACAATTTATTCGTAGTGGTGATTTTCTTGGGAAATTCCCGCTTAGAGAAGCCACTAGAGGTTCAATAAGGGAGTATAAAAATATCGCATATTCTTTTGTTAAGGGATGATATAAGGAAATTCAGTCAGGAAAGAAAATATATCAGCATATATGTTATTTTGAAATATAAAAAATATTTTTTTTTATTTTGATAAGATTAAGCTTCCTTAATGATGTGTGTTAGAATTGTGAGTGGAGGTAGAGTGGAAACACAAGAACATCGGACAATTTATGCCACAGTTATAAATTATTTTATTGAATAGTTAAAGGACGGCTTTACAAATAACTTGAAAAACAATGTCATGTTAAAATAAGTACACAAAATAAAAGGACAATATTAAAAATATACGCCTATTTGAAAGACAAGATCCCATATGGTCTCTGAAGTTGTGTCTTGTCTACCAGTTAGGCCGTTGTGATTGTAATGCTCCCTCAATATTCACTCTCGATGTTGATAGCTGGTGCTATTGTTGACAACATTTATGTTGACAGCTCCCTGAAAGTTATATTCTAATTATTTCGATATTTAATAACATTTCGAAATAATTTAACTATAAATTACCCATTATATACATGAATTTTGATATTAGTCAAGTTATCTGCTAGGGTGCAAAACGGAACGATATGTCACAGGAGCTATTCAGACACATTAAAGAAATCTCTGAGGTGTTTGAATGGAATTTCTACAAAGCCTGCCATCTTTTTATGGAAGTACGCACTACATTTTTGTCACGAACCCACTTCTCCATACTCCAAAGAGAATATCTTGCTTGTTAGATAGAGGAAGATCATGTGAATATATCACTGATTTTATCCCGCATTTTGAAGGATTGTAGTCGTGGTGCGTTTGAAAAGAACACCGCAACTTTATTGTATGGATGTATGTCACTAATAATTTCTATAATAGAACGAAACAGTGCAGTATGGCATTTCCAACGAATTCGATATTCCTAAGAATGCACTAAATATTCACTGTCATAAGTTGCACGTTTGTATTTTCTTTGTCAACATTTCTATAGACAGCTCCCTGAGATTTTTATATTTTATTCGAAATATTTCGATATTTCGGATGATATTTCCAAATATATATGTCACAATTCCTGAAGTAAACAATGAAGTCAATTAACCATACACTCGAGTGACATAAGACACACTAAAGATAAATATGTACTGTAGAAACATGCAAACATAAATAACTGTAGGATATACATTGAGTAAAACTAATGAAAATAGGGAGAAATTACTACCAAATGATTTTTTATGAAATGATTAACAAAAATTCAAAACAGACATTGATAAAAATGCTGGTACATATAAATTTAATAGACACTTAATATAAATGCACATTTAGTTCCAAATCTACCCAAACATGAAACATATGTTGGCAACTGTATAATTGGAGGAAAGAAGTGATGTGTAATAACATTAAGCCTATCATTTTATATATATTTTCAAAACGCGACAAGTTTGGACAGTAATTCAAATACTTTATATGCTCATTGCAAGTTCTTCGGACGTAATGGAGGACGTCATTTTTCATAATTAACTTCAACGTTGTTAATCGCAGCCAATTTATATTGAGGAAAATATACTAAATATAGTGTTTTCAAATTTCTAGAAGACCTGATGAAGCAAATACAAATTTGCGAAAGATTTCGAAGATATAACGGTAGGTACCACTCATTTTTTCACCATCCAGGAATAATAATAATAACAATCTATATTGTACGAAGGGAATATGAGTAATCTTGCACGAAGAAATAATCAATAAAGAACAAAAGAAGAGACAATTACAAATACTTATAGTAAATATAGAAACATAATGAAACTTTGCTGAAACAATTACAATATTAGGACAAACATCAATTAGACATATATTCTGAGAGCCATCAATTACTTACTCACAGCTACCTCGAATCTTTTCCTCAAAATTTCAAATTGTTATGAAGCCTATTAAATTTATGTACTTATACAAGCTGTGAAACTTTCATTGTTTACATTCATTCTCGGTAAGAGATTTTATCTATGATATTTGGGATAAATAGTCTTCGCAAAGGCAAAGCAATGACCAAATCTCTCTTTACAGGAACCCAAAGAGTTCGTGTGGAAGCCTAAAAGTGGTGAATTTCTTTGCAGGAATGTTCTTGGGTTGTTGATTTTTTCATTTCCAGTTTCCTACTGATCAAAATTGGCTACGCCGTTCTGAAGAGAGCTAACAAGCTCGAAATACGTGTCAAAGGCTTCCAATGGGGACTTCCGTATTTTGTCTCAACAGTTGGAGATACTAGCGCCTGAGGTCTAGTAGTGTAGCTGTCAATATTATTATTGCTATTTAGTTTGGAATCACTTTAAATGTGTGCTTTTCTTTTACAATAAAAGTACAATTAAATGAAATATCGATAACGCCCCGTTGTTGTGCAGTCCTTTTTTGTTCGGAAAAGAAGGGGGACATAAATTTCCGAAAAACAAAATTCTCTTAAAACAGTGGTTAGTTGCGATTTGTAGGGACAATTATACCCCTCCAATATATTCACCTGTTTGTAAAAAACATGCTGACGATTATACGTTACCTAAACGTGCCACAGTTCCTGAAAGAAGGATGTAATCAGTTTGAACCTCATCAGCTCAGAAAATCCAAAAAAATGTAATCGGAAGATATAAATGTTGAGCGTGTTTTATATAGGTTTAGGGAAGGCATTTAAGATTTTAAGTAATACATTAGGATCTAATTTGGTACCACTTATGTGTAAAAATAATATTTGTGTGCTTCATGCTTGCTAATATCAAGAACAATCGTCATTATATATAGATAATTAAAGATATTTGCTGAATAAAAACTGAATGAAATAAATAATAGTGTCTTTATTTAATAATCAACAAAATGTTGTAGATGTACTTTGTTTATCCTACTACTTCAAGTGGTATTTTCTGGGTATTCCGCTTTTAAAGCATTGACCGCAATGCAATTCATTGATCCGTTTCTTTTAACTTCCATTTTTAACGATTATTGAAAATTCAATAGGCGAATAACTAAAAAAACTAATAAAATGGCGTTAAAAGCTAACAAAGTAAACATTCACAGTAGTAATATTTGATTGCTGTCATTTCTTAGACCTCACGCAATACCAGCGCCTCTAGCGGTGAAATCATACGGGCTAGTCCCCATTGCGATCTGTGCCGATAGTTCTACTTTCGTTCATAAAATATATATATATATATATATATATATATATATATATATATATATATATATATATATATATATATATATATATATATATATATATATATATATATATATATATATATATATTTTTAAATATTGTTTTATTCAAAATTTTTTTAGCAATAACAGGCTTCATTATATGAAAAAACTTCATTAGTTTTGACAAGGTTGTAGTCAACAACGAAACGTCAACTAAAATATTATGATACGTCAATTTATATTATGATATAAAATTTTTTCATGTCATAATGCTGTTTTTAGCCTGTTTTTGTTGAAAAATGTTGGAAAAAACTATAGGTAATTTGTATGATAAACTATAAACATGCAAAAACACTCGTTAGAAATATAAATATATATATATATATATATATATATATATATATATATATATATATATATATATATATATATATATATATATATATATATATATATATATATATATATATATATATATATATATATATATATATATATATATATATATATATATATATATATATATATATAATGTCAAAGAAGCATGTTGCGAACTCTTCACATAACCCCCAGGCAAAATCGCGACGGCTAACGCTTCTTTCCCACCTCCGTCACTGAGCGTGTTGTCCTTCCAAAAAGGAAATACTTCTAATTTATATCAACAAAGAGTCGAATTTCGCAGTGCACCATTCCATCATCTTTCACGTCTTCTGCATCACGTTTACACCTGGCCATTATGCTCGATGGGAGGAGAGCATACTTCTTCAATTCTGCATTGGTGAAAGAATCATAATTGTTATGTTTTGACGTGGTTCGACAGTTTTCGTGAACCTTCCGGTCTGTCGTATTGTTGCTAGAAATTCGACGCCAGTTTCTTTGAAATTCATATGAAGATGCCGGATTTCGTTGTCAACGTTCGATTCGAAAACGATCAACTAAAGGTAAATAAAACCAGAAGTGGAGACACAATACAATTGTGAAATGACGGTACTACAAGTTTTGAATGTTGATGTATTTATTTCGAGATTCAACTAACATATGAACAAAATAAACAAATATGCAATAAATTTAAAGGTAATAAAATGAGATTACTAAATGGAACAATAGACATATTTTAAAAATATATAGCGTATAGATGCTCTTTCAAATTTAAAACTGACTCTTTTACAAGAGTCTGTTTTAAATTTGTTCCTGAGATCATATCTGTTTTGTTTCGTGAACTATCTCCAGATGAAGCCATCAAATAAATGGCGAAATATCGAGCAGAAATAAAAGAATAGTTTCCACTCATTACCACATTAAACTGACCGCTTCCCGAGAAATTTTCCATTCATTATGTGTATATATATATATATATATATATATATATATATATATATATATATATATATATATATATATATATATATATATATATATATATATATATATATATATATATATATATATATATATATATATATATATATATATATATATATATATATATATATATATATATACGAAAAATTATATATATCTTGGAGCAAAAATCATCGCGAAATACCTACCTGAAATAAACTGGTGAGAGGATGAAGCGTTTTTGGAAGGCAAAAATAATCATCACAATAATATAGTAATAACATTATACTATATCATATATACAAATTAGTTGGAGTTTTTTGTTTGTCAATATCTTTTTAATTCGTTAGTCTTAAAATAACATACTGTAAAAATGGGGATTTTCTTTTCTTGCTAACGTTCCGCTCTTGTAGTTTTGGCAAAATATTGGAAAAATATATGCTCTTTTTATAAAAACTATTATGATGAACTTAAAAAAATTTTGGTTTAGGTTTCAATACTTAGCCAATAATTTGGAAACTTTTTCGGACTCATATTTGCATTTTTCAAAGATAGTTTTGACAACGTTATCACAATCAACAAGTGGTTAAGAAGAAATGAATTCAATTTTTAGTTTTCAAATGGTACTTCTCAGTCCTTTCAAAATCAAACAATTTTAATAAATGACATGGAGGTTTCGCTTATCTCTTGGTGAAATATTATGTTGAAAACTATAAAATTAAAAATTAACACACTTGACTGAAGTTTCACTGAATATATTAAAAACTCTGCATATATTTCGGGTGGTTAACCCATTAATACTATGGGTGGTTAACCCATTCAGTAATATTGTATACTCTTGATAATGGGTTAACCACACGAAACATATGTAAAGTTTTTAATATATTCAGTGAAACGTAAGTCTAGTGTGTTAATTTTATAGTTTTCAAAACAATAGTTGATATAAATATTTCATTAGATGTATAATGAGAACTATCATTAACGTTTTTTGTATATAACACTGCATAAATCGAGTTCATATCCAAATCCTTCTCCACCAAATGTGATTGATTTAAAAATTTTTCAATTTCATCAAAATCATTTAATGATCTCTGATGCGGTACTTGTGAAGCAAATTTGCACAATATATAAAAAAAAATTTTCACTGTCTTAAATCAATTAAATCTACATCATTGACCACAGACGAATAAAAGAAATGAAAAGATTTGAATTTTCGGTGGAATCGTAACTTAGATTCATTTCTCAATAAAAAAACTGCACTCGTCGATGTTTTTACTGATATATCGCCTGTGTTCGCGTTTAAGTTGATTGAAACGTTGGTTCTGCTCATTCACAGAAAAAGTAAGTATTTCACTCACTTTGTCACAATAAGTAATTTCAAATTGAATCTGTTATTCCCACAGAACTTACAAGTATGACGTATATGCAAGTAAGATATTCTATATAGAAAGTAGTTTCCATTCAGTTGGTTATCCTTTTAGAATATGACTTATTTGGCTTTTTTGCAGGTTTTGTTGAAGGGTAACTTCTTTAAAGACTAATTTGTTTGAGTAGGTATGTGTGTAGGAAAATAATAAGTTCAATGTACGATTTAAAAGGAAGGTAGGCAAACTTGTAGACTAGCCGGAGTGCCAGAAAAGAAGAGCAGGGAAGTGTTTTCTAATGAGCTCGACATAGCGACATGTATGTCCATGAATACAGGAATGTACAAATAGTATTCATGGCCGAAGAAGCTACACTTCCTATTTAAACAGTCATGGACTTTTCATTAATTATTTGGGTTTTTGTACTGATAATTTCGACTATAATTACATAATAATGAAGGTTAATTATAGGAGTTGAATTTTTAGATGTTGTTGGACAATGAATAACATATCTATCATTTTACCTAATTATGTTGCATTGAAAGTATAACATGAATAATATACTACATATTGATGACTAACGTTCCTGAAAATAATTAACATAAAATATATATTCATAATTCTAATCGAATACGTTGGGACATACGTATGGTCTTACTAATGGTCTAAACGCAAATACAAAGCTGAATGAATATCCGAAATACCATGACGTTTGTCAATCTAAACGTTCAGTACTGATAAATAACACTTTACAAAATTCTAGGCTCCTTTTACTAGATAAGCACGATGAAGAACCTCAGAAATTTTTTATTGTAGAGTTAATAAAACCTAAAATTCAGATATAGAATATTGGATAGATTTGTCCGTTACTTTGTGATAAATAAAATTAATCGAATTAATAAAACATTATTCAATTGTGAGAATCTGCATCTAAACCTAATAATTACCATGGTTTTTCATTTTTCATTTCATTTGAAAGCATTCTAACCAATACAAGTTTCCTTCCATAAGCATTCTATGCTTATGCGGAAGTTGGACATACAGTTTAACGCCGATTCTAAACGACCCAAGAACACGGTGAAAATCGAACCCACAATCATCAGTAGGCCAGAAGCGTATTCTACATTAAGTCAACCTACAGTTCCACGTCAGTTTTGACAGGCCATTAGGCGTTTTCCCGACTATGGCTTTCTTGGGAAAATAATTTTCACTATAATTGCAATTTTATAAGATATACAGGACAAATCTTATGTATATCAGGAAGCATTTTATGTAGCAATCTAAATATAGAAGATATACCAACAAAATCGCTCTAAACTTATCTTCTTACTTGATATAAAACACCATATTTCTTCTTTTTGAAATTAACACTCCCGAATATACAGGCACTTACATTGAAGATTAGGAATTTTACTACAACAAGTAAAGAAGGAATGAGCTTAAAGTAGGTAATTTTCATGAGAGACTTTCGTAAAAATATACTTTCAAAAATGGCAGATAAAAAAAAGTTAATTTGGTTGTTCAGCAAGGTATTATCAATTTTATTGTTACTTTATTTGAAAATGTCTAAGTTTCCAAAGTAATTTAATTTCACTGTGTTCAGCAAATACTAACTAATTTAGATAGATTTTTCATTTGATGATTTTAATGGCAATGGTTTGTGAACATTGAATCAGTTTTATTTTTCGAAATGAATAGTTGGCTTTTCTTGATTCTTGTTTCGAAATATTGATCAATCGCAATTATTTACATTATATTTTACGTGCAAAACAGATGAACAACTCCTAAACTCCTACTGTATACCGCATCCCAGAAAAAACTACCAGCAATTTCATTCAATGCCAAAAATGACAATTTAAAATTTGATGGTTTGGGAATTTACGAATGACTCGTCCCTGTACCTATGTATTTATGAATAATAAGTCAGGATGGTCGACAATTCTAAGTAAGATTCAAGGAACACGATTAATAATTTTTTTAAAATATAACTATCCTATTCAACTAATCCATAATTTCCAAATTATTCACAAATTGTCGAAAAAAACGAAAAGATTATGCAAAATATCTAGAAATTTTCAATCTTGCGAATAGAGAATGATAAGAGTGGTGATATCTTGATGAACGACCAGATTTATTTGATTTATTCTCCTTTCTTTGATGTTTTCATATTAAGCATATACAATTATTCATACCTATGTTGATATATTTAATATACACATATATTTGTATAATTTTCACAAATATTTTCGGAATATTAATTCGTAAAAGTTCATCCACACTTCTCTTATTCATTACTCCTCTTACTCATTAAATATCACTATTTTCAAACAAAAATGACTATTTATTTCATATAAACTGTTTCACAGGACAGGTCCTGATGACAAAACAGAAAAGACAACAGATACTAAAAACAAAATTGGAAGTACAAAAGTTTCAATTTTGTACTTTCAAATTTTAAACTTCAATTTTAAAAGAAGGAGTTTGTGATATGAAATCACAACTGATAAAATGATCATTTAAATACAATTTCAGAAATTCAAAAAACTCAAATGCTGACTGAACTTATAGTTACATGCATATACACTAAACACACACATAAATATTCAAACATATATTAACACATATACACACATACAAATATATGCGTGAATATACATGCATGTGAATCATGTACGTGAATACACATATATGATTGTTATAGCGATAATGCAGATCAAGAAACTTACCTTAATATCAGTAACAGAACAGTTGAATATATCCACATTGACTCCAAAAATATTACACTGTTCACACATCGCGTGCAATGGAGAAAATTTTAGAACTTTAGTTCTAGCTGCTGGAAGGTAGAAAGTGAATTCGCTTCAGGAAGAAACTCTTGGAACAATAAAGTTAAGCTTATGCAATAATTTCTGACATTTTACTTTATTACAAATATTTTATGCAAGAAGATTCTTGCATAGCATTTTCTTCACGCATTCAGGGTGTCCACATAATGTCGACTTGTAAGTGTTTCATATTGTATGCTATAGGTGGATATATTCTGAAGCTCAAGAGCTTCAAGAGACTCCAGTTGATCAATATGTAACTGATAACCAGGATTCCAGACTGTTGATCTGTATTCAAGTTTAGATCTTACGAAAGCACAAAACAATGTTGTCAGTGTTGATATATTGCCAATTCCTTACCAATGCCAATAATGAAACCATGTACTCTAGAGAAGCAGCGGTTACTATAGCATTGATATATGGCACAAAAGTTAGTTGAGAATCGAAGGTGTATTCTTAGAAACTGTTGATCACTAAAAGAATGAGGAAATTGAAGGGAATAAGAATATAAGAATAAAAATTTTATGGTTTTAAAATGTCGAAGAAGAAGAACATAAACTTTAGAGCTTCGCTGTTGAATATCTTGTAATGGGTGTTTTCAGAGGTATAAAACTTTAAGTTGGCATTACTGTTGAAGATGGCAGCCGATTAAACAGCTGAGAACTGATTTATTCTCAGTTTGGTTTGGCAATTCATCGTGAATAGACTCAAGCCTGAACAACGCTTGCAAATAGTGCAATTTTATTTCGAAAATAACGGTTCTGTGTAGAATACGTATCGCGCACATTTTTGTTTAGCGATGAAGTGTACTTCTGGTTGAATGGCTACGTTAACAAACAAAACTGCCGCATTTGGAGTGAAGATAACCCTCAAGTTTATGTCAAAACACCGTTACATCCAGAAAAACTGACTGTTTGGTGCGCTTTATGGGCTGGTGGAATCATTGGTCCGTACTTCTTCAAAAACGATGATGGCCAGAACGTTACAGTCAATGGTGATCGGTATAAAGCCATGATTACTAACTTTTTCATTCCTGAGTTGAACAACCATGATGTCCAGGAGATGTGGTTTCAGCAAGACGGCGCAACATGTCACACAGCTCGTGCCATAATCGATTTATTGAAAGACACGTTTGATGACCGCCTAATTTCACGTTTTGGACCTGTGAATTGGCCTCCAAGATCTTGTGATTTAACACCGCTAGACTACTTTCTGTGGGCTATGTGAAGTCATTGGTCTATGCGGATAAGCCACAAACGCTTGATCATTTGGAAGACCATATTCGCCATGTTATTGCCGATATACGGCCACAAAGGTTGGAAAAAGTCATCTAAAATTGGACGTCCAGATTGGACTACATCCGAGCAATCCTTGGCGGTCATATGCCAGAAATCATATTCAAAATGTAATGCCACAAGATTATTTTTCGAATATGAAAAACTTCTTGTAAATCGAATGATCCATCGTTGCTTTATTGCAATTTAAAGTTCTATAGCTCTAAAAAAACACCCTTTATATTCAGTCTTCAACTCAATTTGCCAAGAAATAGTTTTTAGTCCATAATTGCCATCAGACAAGAAATAATTTGGAAATTAGTGAAATTTAAATGGTTTTTTTCAAATAATTGAACTTGCCGAAAATGGTTGTGACCAAAATTAATTTACTATAGACTTTATCAAGAATATAGTAAAAATAAAATTGTTTGTTTTCATAATAAAACATCGTTTATACGGTCAATATTTACGTCAACATTTCAAAATTCGTGAGTGTTTTTTTCGTGTTGACCGATCTGAAAAAAATTGAAAATTTCGGATAGGCTCAAGAGGTCGTTGATGTCCATCCGTTCGTGATAATCTCAGCACTTTGCGTTGTACGGCGCGATGAGTACGTCAAAGAGATATAATAATGTCCCCTTACGGTTTATTCGGTCTCAGCTAAATCGATCGTAACATCATCAACCAACCCCCTTTATTGAAATCCGCTTCACATGAGCACGCGATTAATTAAAATCGAAACGGTGCAACAAAACCCTTGAAAAGAGACGGAAGATTTGAATACAATATGCAGTATGGCAGTGACGTTCGTCAATAAGGAGCTACATTTTACGTTCACAAAGATAATAACATTATTCTTGGTCTTATAAAGGAAAATACACTTTGGTTTTCATCACTTCATTTCGTTAACGCTGTATTTTTTTCTCACTAATTATTCGTGGTCTTCGGATTTGTTTTTCTCTATCGATAAGATTCTTGAAATAAATGTAAAATATTCATCAATTAATTTTCAAAGCAGATATTAGTTTATATGCTTTTATGTGAAAACCAATTTCCGGCAGCAAAATGATTTCCTGTGAGCATATAAGAGACTGTGAAAATTTTAAGAAATTAAAATTGCTATTTCCTTTTTCTCTTTGTTAATTTAATCATAATATTATAGGTATCATATAAAATTATTTCATACAATTCGAAATTTACCTATATATATATATATATATATATATATATATATATATATATATATATATATATATATATATATATATATATATATATATATATATATATATATAATATATATATATATATAATTAAACTCTTGGCTTAATATTTCACGATTTATTCAACAATATGAATAGTCAACATGTTTCGAGCGTTAGCTCATTTTCAATACTTGCAAATGAAACTTCGAAAATAAAAAGTAGTCTTGAAAATGAGCTAACTCTCGAAACATGTTGACTATTCATATTGATAAATAAATCGTGAAACATTAAGCCAAGAGTTTAATTTAATTTAATATTCAATTATGTTTCACCAAGAGTTAAGCGAGAATTCAATCTCAGTCATATATATATATATATATATATATATATATATATATATATATATATATATATATATATAATATATATAAAATATTATTTATCACTACATATTATAAAACAGTCACTTTCTCTGTCCCTTTATCATCACTATGTATGTTTAAATCCTTGAAACTACGCAACGGATTTTGATGGGGTTTTTTAAATAGATAGAGTGATTGAAGATGAAGGTTTATATATATATATATATATATATATATATATATATATATATATATATATATATATATATATATATATATATATATAATAACATCTATTAAATAGTAGAAAAATACTTTTATTTTTGAGATTTCCAATCTGATGTCGTAAATAATTACATTTTTTCCGCTTACATTGCAAACGCAGGCTTAACCCTACCAGATTTATCAAAATAATGTACTAAGTATTGTACACATTAAAAAGGTCTACAGAAAACTCCTATGTCTATCTCTCATAGATATCCCACAATAAAATTTTTTTGTCATTTACTTTTTACAACAAATAATGGCTAATTTTCGAAGCAATTTTAACCAATACAGCATTAATCCTCACCAATTAAATACCTTAAATACATTGCTAATTTAATATAGATCTATTCGCCGTTTACAGCATATGATTCAAATGAATATTTTCGAAGATTTACAGATTTACAGAGACAGCAATTTTGTTTTATACTATGTAGTGATATATATATATATATGTATATATATATATATATATATATATATATATATATATATATATATATATATTGGTATATACCAATATATATATATAACGACAAAAATATAATTCTTGGTATAGCCCGCAACTTAATTGGAAGCAGCCGCTGACACGTGTTTCGAGCTTATTGGCTCTCCTCAGAACAGCGTAGCCAAGTTCAAGGTGTACGAACCTGAAGATGGAATCAACAATAAAAGAACACACCTGCAGAGGAATTCTCCACTGCTAGGCCTCCTAAATTCTGTAATATTTAGAATAATTCTCACAAAATAAATGTTTCAAAATCCTGGAGTTCTGGAAAAAACCGAAAACTTGGTGTTTTCAACTCACCTTATAGCAATCATTAATAATTAAGAGATAATTTAAATACATAAAGCTTGAAAAAATGCAGTTTTACCAACATTCGATAATAGAAATTTATTTTCATGCTAATGTTGCGTTTCTCCTTTATTGTGAAATTCGCAAACCATTTTCATTATTTCACATTAATGATTTCCCATCCGAAAAAAATCAAACAAGCAATTACAAGATTACAAAAAAAAATTATCTAAGAAATAATTACAAGCAACTCTCCTGTAATCTTTTTTGTCCTTCGATAACGATTGTACAACAGATCATTCTAATTGCTCAGTGAGCACATTATTTCAAGATTCAATGTTGAAAATGTAGATACATTCCCAATATTGCAATTTATTCAGTCAATTCACTTGAAAAATATACAAATACAGTTAATATTTTAATACCAAAAAATATCGAAATTGCTTGATATATTCTCTGTATTCGTTCAATTTCCAAATTGAAACCTCGAAGCCCTGATGTGTTATTCGCAAAAACGAAACTTCCGATTCATTTTCCACTTTTTCGGCAAACACCTGCAGCACATTTTCGAATACACAACCGCTTTTCCTATCTCCATCAAATTCCGACGATTGCTCGTTCCATTCAACGGAGCACTTTTGGTAATCAGAAAATCGGGAAAGCTTTCGGTGGTATTGTGAGTGTTCGGGGGGTAGATGCGTTTGCCGAAATTCGTATCGGCCGCTTTGAGTCGGTTAACACCCTGGAGAAATACGCGCCAATGGCTTATAGATCATCCCCGAAAAGCGTGTATGGAATAGACACAGTATTATATAAATGGGGAGCCTTTTTAAATTAATAAATCCCATGCAGGGAGAGGATGAGGAATTCGGCGAGAACGTTGGTGTCGCCGGGCCCCAGGAGGCAAAAGCGCTCGTTGATGTACCGCCAAATTTTATGTATTTGCAAACTTAGTCATTTGATTTATTGCCCGGAACGTTCGATATTGTCGCTCGTAATTTACCGGGGACTTGTATTGCTTCGGCGCATTTCGTATGATACTTGTTCTTTCGCTATTAACCTGGAGAAATTAATAGGTATTTGGGAAAAACGAAACGACTTTTTACTATGTCGTTACGAAGTTCAAATAAATTTCCCCAATAAATGAGACTATTCGTGTATCTTCGAGTTGACAAAATAAGAAAATAATGAAAGACTATAAGGTATCATTTTATGTTCAACATTTTCCCGGAGAAAGAATTAGAGCGTTGCCACTTTCATTGTATTTTAAGCTCTAGGAAATAGTTGATGTGACTTTAAGTTCGGAATGTATTTGAATCGATAGTAACTTGAGGTCCTCAAATTTAATCTCTATTTAATTAAAAATCGCTAAATGAATGAACTGTAATATTGGACATTGCACTTACAAGCCTCAAACAAGTTTTTACTTGATGTAACTCCGTTTCAGAATTGGAATACAAACAAAAACCGTGTATTCTAAATTTTCATGCTTTCATCAAACAATTGTGGGTACAAAATCCGAAAGTAGAAGTATCTGAAGAAATTATCGTTGTGGTGAAACGTGCTCTACAATTGAAAATTGTGTGAATCTAAAAGACTCTTCAAATTTTATGTTGTATTTGAAATTTGTTATTTCGCCTTATATTGAAACTTATTATTACTTTAATACAGTAAATGAATGTATCATAGGTTTCAATATTTGCATCTTTATGGTTTGCAAATTCAATTCATTTGAATTTGCAAAGCGATTAACAAATTCTACATAGGGTAAAAGTTGGAGAAACGTCATAAGAGGAGAGACTCTATACTCCAGAATTCAGTATGCGATAGAGAAAAATGCATATTTCTATATTCGAAAGCTCTTGGACGGTACCACAACGACTACTTGTCAGTGTCTGCTCGGCTGCGACTGCGCAGGCACTGACGTATGTTGAGGCGTAACGTTAAGGTGGCCCTACACTATCAAGCGGCTTGATCAAATGCTTGAGCAAATTGATTGTATCAAGCGTGATTGATAGTGTAGAAGCCCATTTGATGCTTGAAGCAAGCGTTGACGGTGATTGATAGAAAATTTGAATGACTCAAGCGGTTGATCAAACGGCTTGATAGTGTAGGGTAATTTTCGTCAAGCATTGAGTCAGTCACTCTTTGGAAACCATGGCGTCAACATCGCAAACCGCATCTCACTTCCAAACCGATCCAGAAAACTCGGAGCGGAAGTTTATTAGTTTGTTGATTGATTTATATCGTGATTGTCCGGAGTTGTGGAAAGTAAAAAGTAAAGATTATTTCAATAGAAATAAAAGAAGTGCGGCATTTGAAAAAATCGTGGGAACATTGAGAAAGTTAAAACCGGATTTCAGCGTGAAACAATTGAAACAAAAAATTAATGTTCTATTAATTTATATAAAATTAAATCCAGTAGATAATCGAAATTTTCTTGGTCCATTCTCAAAAAGTTCCTGTAGTCCTCTGATTCCGAATCACACAGGAAATTTAGGAATGTTCATGAGGGAAGCGGTTTCTCATTTTGTACCACTCCTTAGACCACCTTCTTTTCTTCTTTTTCTGCTTCACGGCAACCAATGTTGTGATTAGGAAGGCCAAATCTGAATTCGACACCATTGTAACCCGAAAAAGCGAAAGCACGATCGCAAAACTCACTGTTCCACTTCTCTGCTTCGACTGACAAGAAAATTTTGATCAAAAGATTGAAGTGTTGATTGAAGCACACTTGAAGCTCCCATCAATCGGAGGTTCAAGCATTTGATCAAGCTGCTTGATAGTGTAGGGCCTACTTTATGTTGAGGAAAGGAAGTTTTGGCGCGAAATTTTGTTGCTACGATTTACGTGCTTATGTGGTTTCGGTTAACATAGTTCATAAAGACAAAGGGACAGCAAACTAAGTAACGATTTAATATATCGTTTAGATTGTTATCAATATGTTAGTTTGTGTTTTATCGTGTTTGTTAACTTTGTTCATAATTTGAGCTGTGTTTTTCTCTGAGATGTAATTTTCCGATTATTTTCTTTCTATTTACACTAAATCATGAAAATAAATGAATAACAGTAGAGTGGTTAGAGGCAAGTTGAACAAAATTAGTTTTGGCAATTAAAAAGGTTAAAAATTGTGAAATATCAAAAATCAGGCACAAAGGTTCCATGGGATACCAATTCCTACCTTATCTATGCGTTTCAGTACTGGCAACAATAAAAATATCTATATTGGGTTGTCAAAGTATTTATCCTTTTTGATGACAACCAGCTTGGTTTTTAGACACTTTTGTATGCGTGTATATGAATAATTATTGTGAACACTTTCTGTTTTTGCATCGCTTGGAACAGAAAATGAAAAACTCTCAGCCAGTTATATAAAACTCATGGCTAGTGCTGGATTTGCTACAGTCAGCAGGCTCGCCTGAGTATAAGCATCATAATTCTTGCAAAAGAATGCATTAAACTCGATTAAATACGACAATAAACCATTGAAGGCTGGAAAACTTTTCCTAAAAAAAAAATCCCAAAGTTGAGTGGATTAAACATAATTCTGTCAAAAATAGATCCATGAGCCATGCAAAATGTACTCTCAGCAATGTAATAATTGGAAGTGAAATACTGCTCCAAAAAATCCAGAACAAAAATTAAATTTATGTACAAGGACTGGAACGCTCTCTGGTATACCAAAGAATATCTCACCACATGTTGTGAGAAGATGGTCAGTTTCCAAATTTCATTCTTCATCGAATATTATTCTCAATAATAGTCCAACGGAAAAAGTATTGTTATGACAATAAACCAGATATCTGTGATAAATAACTAATAAACCAGGTTTCAAAATAAAAAATAAACATCTTCACTATACGTTTTTCAAAATTTTTTCTGACCCTCCTTCCAAAAAGTTTCTCCTTTTTTTACCCTATTCCATGAATGTTCCTTAAAATCACGTTAATAACCATCCTATTTAGCGAGTGGTGTAAACTGATCGAGAACTGGAAAATTAGCAAATTGTAATCCACAGATCATAGATATTTGAATAATAGTAGGTACTTTCAGTCTATCGATCATTGTAGCAAGTTAACAAAATAAGAATATAACTAACAGACACATATTCAATTCTTTATCGCATCAAGCCTTTTCATGTGAGAGGCCATTCAAGTATTAAGTAAGCAGATGAATTACAACTATTTACCACCCTCTTGGCAAAAGTAAACAAAAGACTTACCCTCCGTCCAATGCTTACGTAAACGTAAATGTTGGTATATGAATTTTGTACGCTGTTTTTTCTATTGAATGATGAGAAGCACTTCAATTTTATAAATAAGAAAATATGTTCATGAATCATGGCAAAATATCATCAAAAATAAGAAAGCAATCAATGCAACCCTCCTATAGTGCTCACTTAATACTAGAACGGTCACTAATAAATAAGAGTGTTCTTGTTATTTGCTGTGCAATTGTTTTAAATAAGAAATATGATATATCTGTACAGACTGATTGAATGATCTGCTTTCACATTAGCCTTTACTACTCATACTGAAAAAAAAGGTTAGGTTGGGTTTTTGATTTTTAGTCTATTTAGTGTACTCCTTTCCATTTCTGCTTTTTAGATCCAAGATTGTCTTCATTAATAATATTATCCCAAATAATACAGAGACTTAACAGATCCTAAATTTCCTGCCCATGATTAAAGCAAATTTTGAATGCTGAATTTGAATCGTAGCAAAAAAAAATTTTTTTATAATAATAATATAATAAAATCTCTATTCTCCACAGGTATAACACCCGATTAGAGAAAATAATAAGAATTTTGAATTCTAACTAAATAATTGAAATCAAAAAGATATAACAAAGAGCTCAATCTAATTTAAAAAATACTAACTAATCAATCGCCTGGGATCACGATATTTCAAAGCGGATAAGAGATGAGGACAATCAATATTATGGTGCAGTAATTTGTACAAAAATTTCAGTGATAAAGTTTCTCTCCTGCTCTGCAATGAGATTGAACTAAATCGACTCAATAGTTCGTTATGATTGACTCCTCTCTGTGGATAAACTTTATCTTTCCTCCAAACTAAGAATTTCAAGAACCTTCTCTGAATAGCCTCAAGATGTTGTTGATGGCAAGTGTAAATGGGATGCCAGATCATGCTGCCATACTCCAACTTGCTACTGATTAGGGTATTGAAAAGTCCTATGAATGTTGAGGAATTATTAAAATATTTACCATTACGTATAACGAATCCGTATATTTTCGCAGCAAATGAAATAAGTTGGGTGATGTGTGGGACAAAGGTAAGCTTCTGGTCGAAGACTGCGCCCAGATCTCTCACCTTATCAGAACGAGAAAGAACCTGACCACCGACGCTGTAATCACAGTCAATTCGGTCTCTTTTCCTGGTGAAAGAAACAACATTACACTTTGACACATTCAAACTCAAATAATTGTTCTCACACCAACTAGCAACATGGTCCAGCGCGAGCTGAAGTGGGACACAGTTGTCCTGTGATCTAATTTAATGATATAGTTCAAAATCGTCTGCAAATATCAAATGTGGAGAGTGAATATTATCCATCAGATCATTTACGAACGAATAAATAACAGTGGTCCAAGATTAGACCCTTGAGATATTCCAGAGGTAATTTATTGAATAAACTACAAGAGATTACGAAAGATAATATCAAATTATTATATATTGGTGTATGTACCTATTGTTGCCACTTACCATCTGTTCTTCGAATATAAGTTTTTCAAGCGTTTGGAATTATACAAGAACTAGGACTTAATGTATTGTTTGATTTTTGTTATTTCAAAAAAAATATGCTACAATTTTATTTGCGGTTACCTACAGCCCCTATAATTCTTCTACACGCCACTGCTTCAGAGGATTATTTTATGTTTAAAGTTAAACTCAACTACAAAGGAATGTCATGCTTTCATGATTTTCCTATCAATATTCATCACTTCATGAGATTTAATTATTGTTCTTTTAAACTAATATATTTCAGCTACCGTTAAAGTTCACGAGATAAACCGGTTTTTACTATTTAGTGTGCGATATTATTTCACCCACGAAATACCTGAAGATCTTATCTCTGAATGTCGGACAAGTTCGACGGCCGATATTTAAATATTTCGAGGTCGAATCGCAATCTTGTGGTTTATGGGCCACCGTAATTACCCACGAAGAAAAATAGTCATGGCGCCATCGATATAATTCAATCGATTTTAAATGAAAAGCGTTCGTTGAAATTGATATTTGGTTTACTGAATCTTGTTGGAATTATTAGTTCCGATGTTTTTATTTCACGATATAATTACAAAAGCAAAAAAATAATACAAACCTGCCTCGGTACAACGGAAACAAACGAACAAATGTTTCGAGTTCCTTAGTTCTCATCCGAACGGCTAGATCAGTCAAGGTGAACAAACTGGTAAATTGAAAGTTGACCCAGACAAACACTTTCTTTATTTGAGATAAGCATTGAATGTAAACCTTTTCTTAAATTTTACAGGACTTGGAAATTCGATCTAGCAACCTTCAATTGCTCATGTGACCTTTTGACAAAGAAATTCTTTTATTACACATTATTGAAGAAAAGATACATCACAGAAAAAAAATATTTCTAAGAGCTGCCAGCGAAATAAATTGTACGAACAAGTTTCGAGCTTATTAACTATCATCAGAACGATATATTCAGATAACGGTGAACAAAATCGGAGGTGTAAACTGCTAAACTAGTAGCCTTTTCGGTTTCGATCCGAAAAATTTTCATGGTGCTATTGAAAGTTATTATAGTTTCGATATTGGGTTCTTTTCGATTCATAGTTTTGTTTTCGTAATCTTTGTACATTAGTTTTTTGATAATATTCAATTCTATAACAACTGAAACTCTTTTCTACATGCACAAACATGTTCGTCTTACCCAGGATTCGATCTCAGTGTAAGGGGACTCTAGTGGGAGATGGCAAATGAGGTTAACAACGCAAAAAAAACAAACAATTCGATTCTTCATCATCACAACAATGGGAAGAAAATTTCACTGCTAGCTATTCCAACATAATCACCTAAAAGCTTTTTTTTTCTTTGACACACAACGTACTTATATCCTTCTTCTACAATCATGTCTGATATTCAACAAAAAAAAAACAATTAGACACTCAGTAAAATATCACTTTTTTTAATATTAATAATAGTAATAATACATCGGATATAAATCCGGATTACTACCATGGGGACCGCCACCACGAGCCATATACTTTGGTAAGTACCCTGAAGTGAAAGTTTCCCTGAGACGCAGTGTGCAAACCGTAAGGCTTGAAATTAAAGGGTAATGATAACAATAATAATCTCTTCCACATTTTCTCTTCCACTGCCAACAGAAACGAGAGTCGTCAAAAAAAAAACAATTGTGGTTAGGTCACTTCACGTCATTCTCTAATATTCAAGAAAATGGACTGCAAACCCTCCTTTCAGTTTAAAAGACCCGCTGAAGCATGTTATTTTACATTTAATCATTACTGAAAATTATTGGTTTACATAGTACCGAACAAGAGCTGGTCGTATATCATCACTTCCCTTCGTAATTTGATTATTATCGATGTATCAAAGTAAGTAGAGGGTTCAAGAAAGATGAACCGAATCCATGAATTATTAGGGATAATCGTCAAGTGGTTTGTGCGCTTCAATAGTGACAATGAAAATTTAATCATCCAATAAATAAATTAGTTTGATTTACTCAGACATTTACCCGTCATTCACTCCATGAAAAGCTGATGTACAAACGACACAGTTTATCCTCATTTTCATGTAAATCAGCTTTCGGCATTTTTATCATCATTAAACGATCGACGAACTAAAAGTAATCGTCTATTTTCACTCAAAAATACTCTATGGGTCTTGTTATGTTAGAAGTTTTGCTTACTAAGCAATGCCTAAATGTTATATTTATTTTTATAATCAAGTTGAAAGGTAAAATCATTAAAGAATTTGGGATCGATCGAAAGACCCGAAAAATTATAAAACAGACACTTACAGGTACATCTTCCAAAGTGAAATTTATTTGCGAACTATCAGAGCCCTTTGAAATCAAAACCGGTGTTCGGCAGGGGAACGGACTTTCGCCAATCCTTTTCAATATTATCTTAGAAAAAATCATTAGGGAATGGGAACTTCACGTGAAGGCCATACAAGTGGAAATCAAAACAGAAAATCAAATAAATGTCAAATATTGTTATTATCACAAACAACAGAACTGAAGTCATTCTCGTAGAAGAAAAACAACATGAAATTGCGCAGAAAAAAGGGTTACAAATTTCTTACGATAAAACCAAATACCTGGAAAGAAAACCAGAAAATAAATCCTCTCTTATCACAAAACATGGTGAAATTCTGCAAGTCCGCCATTTTAAATACCTCGGAGAAGTTATATAGTCCTCAGGTTTAAACCGAATTGCTAATGAACAGAGAATTACCAAGCTCCGAAGGGCCTACAAGCTCACATGGGCCTACTAAAACAAAAAGTGCATTTCGAGAGGCGCCAATTGAGGCATTATAACACAACGATTCTTCCTGAAGCAATCTACGCAGCTGAAACAATGGTTATTGACAGTCGTTCAAGAATTAGAGAAATTGAAAATTATATATATATATATATATATATATATATATATATATATATATATATATATATATATATATATATATATATATATATATGACTTAGAAATATTTTATTAGGTATAGGAAGATGTATATATTTTGCCTTCTCTTTTATAGATAAATACAGGAAATTTATTTCATTATTGTCGACATGTGTTTCAGGCCATGACATGTATTTCAGGCCATTACCCATTTATATATAATAATTCAATACACAATTCCCTATTGATAATAGACAAGAAGGCCTAAACATTTGTCGGTTGTAGGTATTTAATAATTTTTGCCCAATCAATTCTTCTTTATGACTTTTATCGAATTGTGAATACTGATCTTTGATTTTTTAGTTGTATTCGTCTGAAAAGAGATTGCTATGTCTTCATTTTTCATTTTCTTCCGCATCCAATAATATTATTTATTGAATTGTATATATATATATATATAAATATATATATTTATATTTATATATATATATTTTATTTCTAGCAATATTGAAAATAAATTGTTTCTAAATCTTTCAGAAGTAGTCGTCCTTTTTTGGCAATTAGCAGTTCTAAATGAATGTGATGTGTTACTCATTTTAACAGTTTAACCTATGGCAGTTACATTCGTCTAATTAGGTGACCTGCTATCTGTCTATTGAATAAAATCGAGTTCAATCGACCGAATTTCAGTATTGGAACGTTTTCGTATAATCTGCATCAATGATAATTCTCTATTGATGAAAAATTCAGGAAGTAAATAGCCAACCAATCGACAGATAACTATCTGGATAATTCTCCATAATCGCAGCCCGCTACCGGTAATGAATGTGCGACGGCAGAATGTTGGTAGTTCTCACAAAAAGGGCAAAAAAAGTATCCACCATAGAGATACTATTAATCTCCAGTATTAAATTCCAACATTCTAATGAGTCCAGCTAAACGCCCAATTAAATCAAACGACGGCATTTACATCGTTCGCCTTGCCCTGTCACACATGGCATCCAATACCTATATAAATTGTCGGCAGAGGAAATGATTACACGTCATCCCATGTATGAGAGAAATAACAAAGAAACGGCTGGTGTACTACGGCGGGCTAAGTCAGTGACCGTTTACTCGCGAAGTCTGTGTGTAATTAACAAGAAGCTGCGTGTAACAACTCCTCTTCTTCTTATCCAGAGTTGGCAACGGGCTGGCTACTGTGTTTCGCCCAGACCATCTCTGATATACGACGCGGAAGTTCCTAGTCAAGTAGACGCGAAGTGAAAAAAACGGAAACGTATGAGTCGGTCGAGGTTGGGTGTTTTTGTTGGCCGCGCCGTTATTCCAGTAGTTGGAAATTCCGTTAAATGAGGGATGAGAAACTCCGAGATAAATGAAAACGCGAGATACGAATCGGGTTTCTGCTTATGTGTTACTATCAGAATTATTGAAATATTAGAAGATAAATTCGATTGATCGATCAGTGAAAATTGGATCAGCAGAAAATATCGCCTACAGATACAAATATTTATGACAGTTCTAATGTAGGAGCATTATTTTCGAGTAATAATTCATACTTAATTCAAATTGAACAAAGAATATTCAACTGAGTTTCACTAAATTATATCAATTGCTCAACAATTGTTTCAGGGTGCTACCCCATTTTTTTCTTTCCAATCTTTTTGTACGGAGTTGAGACATGAACATTGAGGATGCAAGATCGTCGCAAAATTGATGCGTTAGAAATGTGATGCTGTAGACCCTTGCTCAGAATCCCGTGGACTTCACATCGAACCTACGTCTTGATTCTGAAGGAGCTAAACATCAAATAGAGGTTATCGTCGAGTGTGCAGCTGAGAATCCTTAAACTCTTGGGACATATAACCCGAAACGGAGACTCTATCGAACGATTAGTGGTTCAAGGGCAAGTTGCGGGCAAAAGATCGCGTGGGTGCTTTCCAACAAGGTGGACGGATCTGATAAAATCTGTGACGCATTCCAGCATCAGTGAAAACTCTAGAGCCGCTAAGCATAGAGCAGTGTGGCGCGTGGAACACTGCTCTATGCTTAGGCGCAGTGGCACAAGACCGAGACACGACCACTCTGTCAAGAGTGCACGACTGAGAGGAAGAAGAAGAAGAAGTTACCTCAATACCCCTATTTGTGTATTATATATTCCGAATACATTGTAAAAGGACAGAATTTGAAAATGGGATAATATTTTCGAAAGTTAAACTGAAACAAGTGGCAAGCATTTACTGCGAAAAAATTGTCAAACTAAGAAAATTTTTCCAAACTAAGCCAAATGTTTCATATTCAATTTATAACCCGAAACCATTCATTCATAACTATCAACGGATCAAAGAGATCAACGGACCTCAATCAAATTTATACTAAATCAGAAAATAACGAAATAAACCAAACTATTTATTTCACTATCACTATTTATTTCAAATTTCTTGAGGTACGAAGTTCTAGAGATTCCAATTGCCACCTTCATCTGTATTTCTATCAACAATTTGGATCACGTATTAATTTAGGCAAAAATAATTCTGACCAAAAATTAAATTAGAATAAAGTATTATAAATGTGGAATATTAGATATTTGGATGAATGTTTGTTACGTGGAGAATCCAAGAACCAATCTGACTTGACATTTTACTTAGATATAGATTGTTATTTTGTGTTAGCTGCAATCACAACTAATAGAAAACAAATATTAACGAGTAGTACCTTTCTAACATAAGCTTAAAACTAAAGTGTTTTAAGAATTGTTTTTACTCTGTTTCGTTTTTTTTTAAATTCACTACAGAACACAGACTATGCTCTTGCTATCACCAAACACACTGGATCAAAAGGTTTCGTCCCTTCTTAATGGGCCACATTGGTCTGGAGGAGCTGGATTGCTTCGAAGTTGATTTGAACGTGATTATAAAGCCACTCATCGTGCTTCTTTGCAAAAATGTATGTATCGTCCCCTAACATCTTCACTCCCAGGTCGTAGAAACCTGCAAAGAGGTGCAGGTCGCTGAAGATTATAGGTATCCCTTTTGTTTTTTCATATGTGTGAAATTATTCTTCTCTTTTCTTTTTACAAAGTAATTGAGGATTTCATAATGACGTAAACTAATGTTTATATCAGAAAATGTAATTTAATGGAAGATATTTGTTTTCCATTTTCATAGTGCAAGAATAAGGATATAGACATTTCTTTAGATATCTTTCCACAAGGTTATAAAGGACCAGAGAATTATATTAACACAATTCATCCCTAAAATATCCCACGGATATAATAATATTATATCTTACACGAACCGTGTTGTTAAAAGATTTGTCGATAACGTTTGTGAAAGATTATTTTGATTGTAGCGTTTGCTTTAGAGATTTACATTACACATGGCTTCTTCTTATCGAGAAAAAATTTCGGGTTCGGTGGGATAAAAAGTTAATGCGTAACTGAATACTAAATCGTTTTCCAAGGTTATTCAAGATGATGCTGTTGTACCTTTTATGTTATTCACCAATACATTTCATGAACCTTATTTCAAAGAAATTTAACTTTCAATAAAATACATTAACTTAAATCCAGAAGCTCAATTTTATCTGATTAGATACTCCACAAGGCTCCTGTTGATTTCAACGTTTTCCGTTGTTCTAACATCTCCAACGGAAATTGACTTTCAAAATAATATTCGCTGCAAAATTCGAATAGAAGAGAACAACACCGGTTGATCTTTCTGTTTAATTTCTCTGATTACGTGCGATTTGCGTGGGAAAGATCTCAGTCCATAATAGCACCGGGTTTCTTACTCGGACAAAACAAGCCATTGTTCGCGGATAAAGGCCCAAGTCTTAATTTCGTTGTAATCGACTCTAGGCTCAATCGTGCTTACATTCATTCGGGTTATATCGACTCAACGCCGTGAATTCATCTCGAAAGGTATTATCGAGTTGATATCCCCCATCTAATTTGTACACTAATGCGGTTATTACACTACCCGACAGTGAAAATGGACTAGAAACGGGAGAATCGTATACCTTCAGTTATCAAGGATTTTGTTCTGGAAAAAGAAGTGACCTTCTGAAATAACGAATCTAGGTTATCAAATGTGCAAATCTGCATCTCAAATAAAAGAATTTTTCTCGAATGCCGACATTGTGTTACAGAATGCTGACAATCTATCCTCGAAAATAGGAATCATTTTCTAGAATACGATTATTGTTCTTGAAAAGCGATTTCTTGATTATGGGAACCCTGTTCCGAAATACGAGAACTGTTTCTGAAAATCATAATTCTCTTCCCAAATATCAGAAACTTATGCTTGAATATAATTCAACTTTTCTCGAATACAAAAACTGTTCTCGTCAGCGACATTTTGTTCTCAAGTACCGAAAATCTAATGTCGAATATGGAGACCTTGTTTTCAAATACAGAAACTATTCTAACAAATCCACATTCTGTTCCTGAATACCGAAAATCTGCTCTTGAATATCAGTACTTACCTTGTTCTCGAATGAAAGAACTCTTCATGAATTCCAGTGCTCGAATACAAAAACTGTTCTCGAAGAAGACATTTTGTTCTCATTATTAAACAATGTGCATTTACCTAGTTTTTGAATTGGACGAAAAAGATTGTTTTTCAGTACTATGATTCATAAAACATTCGCATACCTACTGAAATCCTCTTCTTAAATATGAACACCTTGTTCTCAAATGAGAGGCTGTTCTCGAATTTTGACATTTTGTTTCAGATGCCGACAATCTATTCTCGAATATGGAAATATGAGAATATGAGAACCTTCTTCCGAAATACAAAAACTGTTCTGGAAAACCTACAGATTTTCAGAAAACTGTTTTTCTGGAATTTTTCCATTTGTGCTCGAATACAAAAAATGTTCTCGAAGTAGACATTTTGTTCTCAGTATTAAACAATGCTTTTTTACCTAGTTTTTGAATAAGACAAAAAAAGGTTGTTTTCAGTACTACGATTTATAAAACATACCGAAAACCTCTTCTTAAATATGAACACCACCTTGTTCTCAAATGAGGAAACTGTTCTCGAACTGCAAATTCATTTTGCCACGTACTGAAAGTCTCTTCCCGAATATGGAAAACTTATCCTCGAATATGAAAACTGTTCCAGAAAACAGACAATCTCTTCTCCAATATCGAAAATCGGTTCTCAAATATGAAAACCTTTTTCTCGGAGAGCAGAGATGTTCTAGAATACTGACATTCTGTTCTCGAATATCAAAGATCTGTTCTCGAATATAAAATCCTAATTTTTGAATGTGAGAAAAATTTCATGGACTATATTGCTTAATTTGAGAACTATGTTCCCTGCAACGAAAAATATATTCTCAAATGTGAGAACTCTTCTCGACTAGCTAAAAACTTTCTCAAAAACAAAATGTAGGAAACATTTGGAGCTGAACAAGTTTACTCCTCGACTTTAAAATTATATCTTCATTATATCTTACGTTTTGCCAAAAAACGTAAGATATAATTTTTTTGTTTAACTGGATACATAAATTTGCTGATTTGTGTTTTTATACAATACTATTTTTACTATATTTTTCAGACCTTATATTTTATCATTCAGTAATTTCAGTATTTTTTTGAGCCAAGGTGAACAAGTTTTTCGAATATGATTGAACATACGCATAGGTTCTCTAAATTTGTACTGAAAAAGTGCCGAACGGGAAATAAAAATTACTCGTTTATAACGGCCACGACAGTTTACACTTCAAGATAATTTTCTCACCAAATTTTAAGACGAAATTCTATCTTTAAATGAGAAAAAAAAAACACTTACAGGATCAGTAGCCTAACGGTATAGTGACTCTATAACACTTTCCGTTCACCATTACAGTTCTTTGAAGTGAAATGAAAAAACAATATAAAAAGGTCACAATTCTGGAAGAACTAATAATCTACTACATGTTTGGGTACTCGAGACTATAATAAAGATTGAAAGTTCAAAAAATAAAAGTTTCACAAAATTTCTCAAAATTTTCAATACATTCAACACATGTTGATATGCAGGTTTATATGCATATGTAGGTGCTTTAGTAAACTCTTGATGATGAGTTAATAGCCAGAAACAAATTTCGAGTATATGAATAATTCTTCAGAATAAAGTCAAGTATTTTTGATTCTGAGATACATTCAAAATATTTCTATTAATATTTATTAATATTTCATTCTATTTGAGGAACATTCCTAAATGGTTAGACATAAATGGTCCTAACAATTAGGATTATTGAATTATAGAGTAATCAATTATTGAGTAGTATGAATTATTGAGATTATTCAATAATATCAATTATTGAATAATCATTCAATATGAACATTCCTATCTAGTGTTTACAATCATTCGTAGACATAACCATATTTCAATTAAATTTGAAATTCAAGTTAAATTGAAAGTTGTCAAATTCTCAAGCAGGCAAAAATTCTTGAGAAGATACAAAATAGTGAATCAGAAGCTTGTATAAACAATAAATACAATTCAAATTCATATTAACAACTGATAAAAACAACTGACATCGAGCTTTTATATATAAAGCACAATAACTTTAAAATATTTCCTATACATCTCTCATTTTGTAATATCGAATTAATTCTGAAATATCTGCATTACTTTCCATTTATATCGGCTTGGCATAAAGGAGGTTCCCTGCAGTCAGGTTTTACAAATATCTGGAAATATACATAATGTGATAAATAGAATTTAAATGAACGTCATCGTTATGAAACTTTCAGAAAATAGATATTAATCCCCACATGTCTGTTTCATTCTGGCCTACAAATTAAAATCCATTACTCATAACTCAAAGTAAGTTAAATAGACGAGCGAATTTTATAACCAGTTCATAAATATGTCTCAACTAACGTTGGCTTGGTGGAAGCCGCAGTCAAAATCATCCCATAACCTGAAATACATTTTGCGTGGTTGATGAATAAATCATATTGATGTTTTTATTACTAGGCACCACCCCGCTGGGAGAAGATACACTATATTATAGAGGGGCCCATGGAAGTGTGGATCTGTGCGTTCTATCTGTATAAAATCTAAATTTTCTCATATTGTCTCATCAGTTTTACTCCGCACAGTATTGTGATGTCTTATTCTAGTAAACCATACAACTAATCAATCAATAAGAAAATGTTGAAATGTTTATTTTAGCTGACATATTGTTGTACGTTGATATTCGACAGTTGCAAGGGAGGCTCATAAGCTTGAATCATAATCTGTACATAAAAAAACCAACAATAAAATGAACTTCTTCTTCTTTTTGGCCTCGCCTTGTCCCGTTATACGGGGTCGGCTTTCTTGATCTTGAGGAGTCATTCCGTCCGCTGGTTAGCATCGTCATCGTCATCTAATAGACCCAATCTCTTCATGTCCCTCTGGAAATTCGTCAACCAATAAGTTGGTGGTCTACCTCTCCCTCTCTTTTTTAGCAATGGAAAAGCACTTTTTTATTATATGGTCTTCGGGACGTCGCTTAACATGACCATACCATCTTAGCCTGGACTCGGTGAGTTTGTCCGAGATAGGCGCAACTTTGAAACTACACCGGATGAATTCGTTTCTTATTGAACAATATTTCATATTAAACAATGAAATGAACGAATAACAAAAAACAAGATCGATGAATAAATCAATCTTCGATAGTAAGAAAGGTATTGCAGGTACTAAGAACTGGGACCACCATTTTTTGTCAATTATTTTCAATTATTTTTGACAGATAGTCGACATAAGACAATTCAACCACTTGAACTTTTGATTTATTAATTTGACACTTTTGATATAAATTCTATATTTTTCAATTGTGTTACAGTGTAATACATGTGTTGATGTTATATACCCAATACAATATTTTATATGTTATAAATACGAACAATATTTTTTATTCGTTCGCAATATACAAAAAGAGTCGAAATAATGCTTGAAACTTTGGGAACAACCGACTAGGGGAGTAGACCAATGTGCAAAATTTGGCAACACCGAGGGACTACGCTCTTCATGGCCTGTATTAAAGATGGCCGTGCCTGGACTCGGTGAGTTTGTCCGAGATCGGTGCAACTTTAAAACTACCCCGGATGAATTCATTTCTTATTGAACAATATTTCATATTAAACAATAAAATGAACGAATAAAAAAAAACAAGATCGATGAATAAAGCAATCTTCAAAAGTAGGAAAGGTATTGCAGGTACTAAGAACTGATACCACCATTTTTCTTCAATTATTTTCAATTATTTTTGACAATTCAACCACTTGAACTTTTGATTTATTCTTTTAACGACACACTCTAATAAGAATTTATTTCCTTTGGAATTTAGCTCTTTCAATAAACTGGAGTTAGATGTTGATGTCAATATATTAGTTGAGAAATCTCTTAGCTCGTGTTTATGGTTGTTAGTCTAGTATAAATTATTTTAATCTATAGACATTATTCCAAAACTTACATATTGAAGCAACCGAAAGGTTAAAATTAATAATAGAATATTATTATCATTACTATTTATATTATTTAAATTCGTATTTGTCAGGTAATGTCAAACGGATATTACTGACAGAAATTAAGATCAAATATTACTCAAAAAATTCAGATATATCAGCTATATCTAAATTTTATTGAATAAATATATTCAATTTCAATGCAAAGAACTATCAAAAGTAATACATAAGTATTCATTATTCGGAGTGAATATAATCTTATCATTACTTATTTATTCATTTTGAATATAAATTAACGATTGTATTAGTTTAAGGGAAAGAATAATACCGCGATTTGGTATTTGGGGGAAAAGAGTATACATCGATGGAACTGAAACAAGCTTCCTCTGGTTCACCTGTCATTTGCTCTATGGAAGACCCTCAACCAAATTAGAGATTGTGTAACAAGTGCAACGCAAATCCCCTGCAGTGGGGTGGTTATGCATTGCTCATTGACTTCAAGTACCAATGAAGAACGACCTAGAACTACCAGCTCCTAATGAACTGCCCACACATGAGGTTCATTCAAAAGCAGCGAAAAGAATTTATATAATATTTTAACAAATAACAAAGCTTTGCGTGCTCCGATTTTTGGGAATTAGTTATTCAATTTCCTACAGACACGAAAGAAAAAAAGAACATCATAAATTCGAACTGTTTCTAAATACGCACATTTTAGCAGTACTCACTGATAATTCAATCACTGTTTGCCTAATCATAGTAGTCTAAATTAGTAGTCTGGAATTTGTACATTCACATAAGATTTGAATAATGAAAATAATAGGTGAAATACTCTGTGAATATTCAGGAAGTATTATTCATCCGATTTTCTACCCGTAAAATCTTGTAGTGTTGTCAACCCTTAACTCGGCTACACCCAATGTTGAAACGATTCACTTTGTAAGATACTTCGCATCCCCTAAAACTAGGAAATTATGGCATCACTTCGGGGTCGACCATAAAAATATTAAAAACAAAATTTACCACATCCTTCCGCAAAGTAATCATTCAGGGACGTGTCAGGGAGATGAGAAATGCGAGATTTTTTAAAGAGGTTGGGCGGTATCCTTTTTCTCAAACAGAGACCGTTTAGGCCACTGCACAATAGAAAGAAATGAAAAAGAAACTAATTTTCATTCAACATACCTTGGGTCAATGTTTACCGTTATCTCCACTGAAATTTTCGAAATAGAATTGAACGGAGTTAAAAATGAGCTTCAGATTTCCACTTTCTACAGCCTGAACAACAATTATTGTTAATGATGTTACACATAAAACAAAATTTAATTGAAAAAATCGTTTAATTGCTCGGTAAACCAATCATTTATTCAGAATTAATTGTTTTGACAGAAAAAATATCCTTTTTTTCTAAAAGTTTCCACATTAAATATGTATTCACTTTTTCTAATCATTTGAAACAAATATGAAACAAAAAGTTTCTGAAGCTTGTGCTTGTTTGCGAAGTTTTAACAATTAAAATGTGATTGACTTTCCTTCGGAAAAAGATACTTTAATTTCTTAATATGAAGTGCTTCATTGTACCTAGTTATTTATATAGGGATTCATTCATCCTGCTCAATTGTAAAATGTATTTTGAATTATATTTGTTGATTCTACAGTTAATTTTTGGTATTTAATTTGAGATATGCTTCAATTTCTATCGTCTACTTCTTAAACGAATCGTTGAATTATTCCAAGACTCATTCTACAAGAACTATATAATATTTATATCTAACATAAAAAGTGTTTCGAAAATAGGTTGGCAACTTTATTGACATCCCCTACTCTATTCAGACCGCCACTTTCAGTCAGTTTTGCCACACGTCAGGTGATCTCATGTATAATCTTATGTTATGTAGGCGTTTTAGCTAAACTATTTCAGTGCTTTATTGATCTAAATGAATTTAAAATATTGAAAATATTGAGCTATATTTGCTGTAAGTTGCTTTGATTATAAAAAATTAAGGCCAAGACCTTGGCCCAAGGGTCAAGAAATAGCGGAAAGTGGTCCGAATCCGGACCGTCAACCTGTTTTATGCGGAATTTGAGTTAACAATACAAAATATTTTAGATCATGTACAAATTCTATTACAAACTTCGGACGGATAGTTTAAGTCGAAAAAAATAATTTTTCTCATTTATAAACCCTAAATATATACTTCTTTCTATGCTCAACATTTTTTATAATCTAATACAATAACGAACCGGAACCTATTCGTTTTTTGGTCTATTCATATCGTATCTGCACATATCATTTGAATATTACAGTGTGGTAACGTATGAAGAAAGTACGATAATAGTGAGAATAGACGAAAGTTATTCTCAGAGATATAATATTGGGCTCGGAGTTCCGGAGGGCTCTGTACTCGGGCCTCTATTATTCATAGTATTTATAAACGATCTGCCTGCGAAGTAATCCCGATTTTTGATAACACTATTTGCCGATGATTCATAGGTGGTTGTTTCTGGCAAAACTATTGAGGAACTTCTGGGGGCTGTGAATGCATTGTGAGAGAGTTTGTAAGTTGATGATGATTGAACGATTTGATGATGAACATCCACAAAACTCTATGTTAATTTTTGTTTGAAAGGTAATAGAATCAGTACCTTGAATGTTAAACATAGAGACAACACTATCTCATCATCTGAAGGAACTTGATTTTCTTGGAATATATGTAGACAGAAATATGAGAGGGACAACTCGCATTGATGTTTTATGTAAAAAGTTGTCACTCAATATTTGAATATATAATTGAGAACCTTGTACATAGAAACTGTGTTATGAACGATATTACAGTCTTGTATATGGTTATCTAAACTATAATATTCTGCTGTGGGCTGCTCTACAGAAATGAATAGGGTTTTATTGCACAGAAGCGAAGAATATCTTGTTATTCTATCTTCAAAAAATTACCTTATCGTCCTTCCTTGTTTATATATTTATATATGTTTAAGAAAATGAACACAAGTTTAATGAATTTAGTGCTCACTTTATTATCAGAGTATTGAAATCTTCAATAACTTACCGTCGAATGCGAAAGTAATGAATTCTAATTTGTACTCATTTAATTTGAATGATTTGAATATTTCTTAGGAAGAGAGTTTAATCTATGTTGTTTACAAAGGCATACTATAAAGTGGCGGCTGAGTACCTACTTTGATGATTCGAATGTGGACAGTAATATATGAATCAGTTTTTTTTGCCATATGTTTCCTTATTTTTTCGTAATAACATAACATAACGTAAATGAAATTGTATTAAAAGATTAATATCTTTCAGTTAATTTTTCTGTATTTAAAATCAATATAAAATTGAGCCAATATTTTTGTTCGAAGACTGAATGAAATATCAGATTCATAACTGAATTCAGCACTTTTGTGAGAATTATTCTTAGTTGTTATTACCATGTTAACCTAAATGAAATATGTAAAATATAATTTTATAATCATTTCATCATCAAAAATTTCAAACTTTACAGTTTAAAACATTACAGTTATTGTATCAAAGAGAAAAATGTCTAGCCACCAATATTGAATGAAAATTATCAATGAAAAATAGTGTTCCACTATAGTTCTATCATCACTTCTTCAAAATGTCAACCACTTGTGAAAATTCACCAACACGTTAGCGATAATTCATTTTGTATATTTCAATCAGATAGTGTCGATAAATTTTATTTCAAACAGGTGATTACCTTTAAGGAAAAAAATATTTTCCACACAAACGACTGCATAATAATTATTTATAGCTAATTCAATCGATAGCAAGTAGAATTCATCAAGTTTGTTACTCAAAGTCCCACTATTGGTGATATTCTACAGCTGTGTTTATTTTCGAAAAGATAAGATCTAGTGCATCATTAACGTTCATGTTCATGTCAGAGTCCATCATTATTAAATCCTAAACACAAAATTCCAAAAGTTTTCTTTCGATTGACATGGCAACTCGTCTAACTCTATTATTTACCTATGGATGAATATTCCGGGAAAATGTACAAATAATCGTATTTTAATAGCAAGAAAATTCGGGACACAGTAAAGTTACAACGGTTTGAGCTTTCAGGAAATAACTCCGGTCTTTTGTTCTACGTTACAAGCTGGAAATAACATACACCCCCTATTATAGAAAACACACAATGGGCTGGTCTACCAAACTCATTAGGGGACCGGTCAATATTTCAAGGATCGGGTGTTTTATGAGAGGTATTAGCATTTATGGACCATTCCTGGCCAGACGGTCATTGGGATTGCGGTGATTTTTTTCCCTCTGAAGACGCGTATTCCTTTGTTAAAGTCGTCCTATTGAGTTTAATATATGACCGGAGCTACGGGTTGAGATTCGAAAATTCACCAAGTCATGCCACCTTCCACCACCCCTATTTAAGATTTATAAAGCTATAACTGTTCTCTTCAAGTTTATGATTAAATATAAGAGGAAAGAAATTGGAAAACAAACAGAATGTCGAAAGCAAACAGCATGAATGATGAATGTGGGAGATGGAATGTTGTGGTCGAAATATTGAAGGTATATTTGAAAATATATTAGGAATAAATTCGTTATATTTGGTTCTCATAGTTTTAAAAATATTTACATGTCGTATTACACTCAGTAGATGCATTAGAAATATCAAAATTAATTCTTATTGTACAATAAAATATTTGAACAATTTTGTTTCAAAATTCATACACAATTAAATCATTTCATTAGGAGGCCTTGGATAAAATACGTTGTTGGTGAAATTTATTTCAAATGTATCAAATTAACTGAATGATTATATATGTTTTACTATACCGGTATCAGATCAAACAACAATTATTCCTAGTACCTGATGATGATTTTTTCGAAAAAGATATATCACGCTTAATTCTATTAAATAAATTCTACGTGATCCTAAATATATACCGTCCGGAATACAAAACACTTTGCTTATTTTCACGAAATTATATTAATTGCTTGAAAATTGTTTCGGAGGGTAACCACATTTTTAAAAGTTAAACTGTTCAGAAGCATTCAAGAGTTTAACTTTTGGAAATGGAGTAACTCCAAACAAGTGTCTGGCAATTAATATAATTTTGTGAAAGAATGCCAAGTGTTTTTTATTGAATAACTATAATAAACGGTTTTCTGCAAGTCAAATTAAGAAATTATGTTCGAAACATAAATATATAAGCTTCCTCTTCTAATATTGAATTCAATTCGATACATTTTAGCCCTGAATATAATAGGAAACTGTGTATGGGCGTTCTTGAAGTAAGAAATTCAAATCTGTTCTTCGTATGTCACTTCAGAGGGCGGCAGTATCACGACGCAGTATTTATATATATATATTTTCAACAGATAGCAAGGTGCACCGAACAAATGGCACGTAATAAATAAGCCGGCCACAGACGCAAAATAATTGATGTAAATTCGAAATGAGTATATGAAAATAATTTTTTTTTGTTTTTTTTTTTTCACATAATATTTAAGAATACAGGGTTGCAGGGTACAATAGAAGATCACAAGATCTTATAACTTCCCATTTGTAATTATTTATAAAAATGTCGATGAAATGTAATTTACTAAATGTTCAATAAACGTCTTTGATTTGATTTGATTTGAAGGTGCACTGTGTGCTTATAAAGTTCTACATCTATGCTGTATAATGATAAATGTGGTTAAATATCAGGCATATAGGTTTGCTTTTTTCTGTAAAAAGCAGTACTTTCTATAATTCATTTAGGATCACTATTTTCAAGATATTTGTGTTTCAATTAGTCCTCGGTTGAAGTTTCGAATATATGAAACGCACATATTTCGAAAGACCTCTGAGCGAAATTTTCGAGTAGTCTTTTCTACCGTGAAAAAAGTATTAAGGTTGCATTCATCATTAAATATTCAACATTGATTTCAATACAGAATGAAACAAAAAATTTAGGTAATGTGTTTGATTTTCTCACCTCAAAAATCTGAAAATTTTGTTGCACTAGCTACTTTCTTTACTATTCTGAAGTATTTCATACTGCATATAGCACATGCATATAGCTTTTTAGAGGTTTTTGGATTTATTTCGTTGTTGCATTCATCTTTGATAAGGTATATAATGAAAAAAGGAATGAAATGCATGCATTAGTTACATATACGGAGAATTACATAAACATGAATTTCAAACACGCATTTGAATTACATATATTCATTTTGAACATTGAGGAGGACAGAAATTCACTGATGATCTCCCAGATTGTCGTAGACGAACGCGTTGAATTATTTCTTGATTACGAAACGTTTCCAAGTGTACGGTAAATACATAACGCATCTGGTCTCGAACACGTCGTGACGAAACTCTCTTCCTCTGTTTACACAATCTTCGAAATTTCTCCCTTATCAATCAGTCGATCATAGACCGGCCGCCATTCAAATATCCTTCGGAGATCGAATGCATTTCGTTGAATAAATACGAGCAAAGCACCTAATCCTAAAATAACAAAGTTTTGATAAAATCAAACAATATTCAAGCGCATTCTTTCTTCTCTGACCTGAAGGTGGCGACATATAAACGTGTTGCGTGTATTCGGTGCTCTTCAGATATGGATACCAGATATCCAAACAAAACGGGGACGGTGTGTCTAGAGCACGTAACACCGTCTTCGCCCATCTCGATATAGGGCCCTCTGTTATTGCACCTTGAGGATAAAACAAACACAAGTAGATGGAAATAACAGAAATACTCATCTTTTGATTTATATTATTGATGAAAAAACCACACACGTATACATATATATATATATATATATATATATATATATATATATATATATATATATATATATATATATATATATATATATATATATATATATATATATATATATATATATATATATATATATATATATATATATATATATATATATATATATATATATATATATATATATATATATATCTTGAAATTGATTTATTGCCTGTTTGAGGTATTTATTTTGAAAGTTTTTAGCATTAACAGGCTTTTTTAATATGAAAAAGTTTATTTCTGTTGACGTTTCGTTGTTATATTACAACTTTGTCAAAACTAATGAATAATTGAATTTATGAGTTACTATGGATATCAAATGTCAAACTTAATTTTTTGAAAAATCAAATTAGTTTTTTGTATATTCACTTATTGATTTTCATTATCAGAGGAATATTTCTGGCTCAGCATTCGCTTCGGAAGTTTTAGTCTTCTTCACCATGAGGAAACCTCTGAAAAACTCATGGTAAGCCAGGTGATTCTTAAGTGTGATTATATTTACATATATACAATTACATATAGTTTTTTATATACTCATCCAGAATGTGTATATTGTTCGTTTATGTGTGTGAAATTGAAGGTAGATCTGGAAAGAATGAGTTGTGAGATGTGATGTTTTGTGATTGTTGTGTGTTTATTTTGCGAGTGTTATTTGTGAGGTTTATTAAGTTGTTGTAGATAGAATTTAGATGTTTAATGTCCGTTCTTTCATTGACTGTGTTTTCCAAATTTTTACGAATGTGTAACATTTCTAAAATTTCTCTACATTTTTTGTCTCTTTCAGTTGCCAAAATTTTCGTATTTTTGTAATCAAAATCATGTTTTTCTGTTATTTTATGTTTATTTAAGGCTGTGATTTGAGTTTTCGCGTATTTATGTGCTTTGATTCTTTCTTCGAGATTTTGTGCTGTTTGACCGATATAGCTCGGATTATCCGTGTAACAATTGCAATAAAAGCTATATCGGTCAAACAGCACAAAATCTCGAAGAAAGAATCAAAGCACATAAATACGCGAAAACTCAAATCACAGCCTTAAATAAACATAAAATAACAGAAAAACATGATTTTGATTACAAAAATACGAAAATTTTGGCAACTGAAAGAGACAAAAAATGTAGAGAAATTTTAGAAATGTTACACATTCGTAAAAATTTGGAAAACACAGTCAATGAAAGAACGGACATTAAACATCTAAATTCTATCTACAACAACTTAATAAACCTCACAAATAACACTCGCAAAATAAACACACAACAATCACAAAACATCACATCTCACAACTCATTCTTTCCAGATCTACCTTCAATTTCACACATAAACGAACAATATACACATTCTGGATGAGTATATAAAAAACTATATGTAATTGTATATATGTAAATATAATCACACTTAAGAATCACCTGGCTTACCATGAGTTTTTCAGAGGTTTCCTCATGGTGAAGAAGACTAAAACTTCCGAAGCGAATGCTGAGCCAGAAATATTCCTCTGATAATGAAAATCAATAAGTGAATATACAAAAAACTAATTTGATTTTTCAAAAAATTAAGTTTGACATTTGATATCCATAGTAACTCATAAATTCAATTATTCATTAGTTTTGACAAAGTTGTAATATAACAACGAAACGTCAACAGAAATAAACTTTTTCATATTAAAAAAGCCTGTTAATGCTAAAAACTTTCAAAATATATATATATATATATATATATATATATATATATATATATATATATATATATATATATATATATATATATATATGTGTACGTATCAAAGTTTGGAAATGGTTTTTACAAATACATCATATGCATACTATTATAGGTCAAGAAATGAGATACAAAAATTACATAATTATAAATAATCAAAATAAATTAACATTACATATTTAACTAAATAAAAGCGATTATAACAAGTGATGAACAGTGAATAACAAAATATAGATCCTATTGATCCATATAGAAATATAGTCCCTATAGATAGAATTGTGGAGTATTCATTACTCTAGGGTCTTCCACTTGGAGTCACAAGAAGATGCTTGGAGGTTGAAATGGTTGCCTCACTTCGATGGACGTGGTGCGACTGACGAGTTCCTTGCAGAACGAAACATATATGTCTCGCACTTCCATCAGGTGTGGCATCCATTTCAATATTTCTCTAACATTCATCCCTTGAAGGATAATGGAGACATCACATCGTACACGTTCACATATCTAGCTCTATCTAACATTCTCTTGTTAATTTTAGTTTTTCAAATGAATGTTCTAGTGTTCATTTTCTTGAATATTTCATTCAGTGCCATAAGCACAAAAAAATTTCATTTCCTTATATATATATATATATATATATATATATATATATATATATATATATATATATATATATATATATAAATGAGAGTTTTTGTGTTTAAGGCACTGAATGACATCTTTAAGAAAATGAACACTAGAACATTCATTCGAAAAATTCAAATTAACCAAAATAATGTTATAGTAGAGCACAAGATATGTGAATGTGTACGATGTGATGCCTCCATATCCTTCAAGGGATAAATGTTGCAGAAATATCTCAATATTCAATTCAGTTTCATAAAATATAATCGCGGGGAAGATAAATAAACATCCGAGAAAAAACGTAGAATACTATTCCACGGAATCAGTAAATTGTGTTCATAAACAATAGAGGCGTGAAAAGTTTTATAGATGATTCAATTTCCACTAAAGAATAGATAGATACTCAGACTACAAGTTAACTCAGTATTAATATAATTCGGAAGGGTCACGTTACGTGTAACTACATCAATATGGCAGAGACTTACGGCCACTAAACCATCGAATTTTCATTCATTTATACGTCGAGGAGGCGATAAAACCTTCGAACGCTGCACAATGCATGAGGGACGTTCGTAATTAGAGGCATCAGCGGTAGCTAATAACACGACGAAACGGCCGTCTTCCTCCTTAAAGTTCCATCGAACGAACGGCCGGTCTGATTAAACGAACTGGACTCGGCGTGTTGACGTTATAGAATCGGTTTTCTATTGCAGACGAAACGGAGGAAAATATCGTTCGATGCACCAGCTTCAAAATTGAGTTTCCCGACAACGGAACAAGTTAAATTACATTTCTCTTTAATACATCGGTAATGATATGAAACAAACAACGCGAATAAATGAAATTCGGTGTAGCGTACAAACAACACAATTTTCGAGGTTGTGTATGCCACGAAGAGGATATGATGCAGTATTGAGGTTTTAAAAAGTTGAGAAATTTCTGTTTTATAGACTTTTCTTTCGAAACTCATTTTCTCTACTAGTACATTTCGTTAGACTGCAAGTTCTAATTGGACGTTATTTATTTTTCTCAAGTTCTCATATGAATTGATTCAAAATAATTTGATGTGAAGTTGAATATAATTATATGATAATACAAGGTGTTTCATTTGAAAACGAAAATACTTGAAGGGTAAATAGAGGTCACCGAAGCGGTTCTAGAAATCCCATTTATTGGGACCGACGATCTCAAACCATGTGCTTTTTTCATGAATCATCGATCACAAAGGAAGTCCAGATCGGCATTGAGAAAAATATAGAATCTTAGAACAACATCTGGTATACCGTGTACTAGAATAAGCCAGACATTTCACTTAAAAACCATAGATCCAATCTTCTCTCGCAATCGCCGCTCAGCGTCTATAGACTAGTGATTAGAAGTGACTACTAGTAGTGTCCATAGACTAGTGATTATAATGAAGGAGATCAGAGTTTGAATCCTGGCAAGACATTACCGTTTACTTTTCGACTATAAGATGTCCTTATCTGAACATATAACTTGTATTACGGCTTCTGCTTCTAAGATGCTGGGTTATTTGGTCAGAAATTGGGGCAGCTTTGTTAATCTTGGCACAATGAAAACGCTGTACTACTCCTTTATTCGCAGTAAACTGGAATATGCGTCTATAATTTGGTCTCCTGTGTACATTATTCTATTGTCGACTTGGAGACAGTTCAGAGGAAATGTTTGAAGTATATGTACTTCAGATGTTATGAGCAATATCATTCTAGAGGCTTCGACCATTCCATCCTAACCGATATTCTGGGAACTGAATAGTTGAAGTTGAGGCGCGAACGGTTCGGCCTAACGTTTCTCTTCAAAATTTCGCACAATTCAATGGACTCACCATTTATTTTCAGCAAAATAAATATTCGCGTACAAGGCCTGGTCTGAGGCGGAATAATATATTTTATGTCATTTACAGCAGACCAAATGTTATGTCACGTTCTCCTATCAACTGTATATGTAATCTTTATGATGGGTGTTGAGGTCGATGTGATATCTATTTTGATCGGACATCATTTATCTTGGCATGTCACTTAGAAGCACGCCATGGGATGTAGTGATATTTTCATGAACTTCTGTTGTCTACATATGACTTAGATATAAATAATATTTCAATTTTAGTCATTTCATTGGTTTGTTATATAGTACTATTACAATCGATTTCAATTTTATTTTTATTCATCAAATATATTTCTTTACTATATGGTGAACTTCTGCTGACCATATGTAACTTTGTAATAGATAATATTTTCAGTTTGTTCCATCTGGTTATTGTTCAATACTATTTAAATTTATTGTAATTTAATTTTTTCGTAGTATATATTCGCTTATACTCTCTTTTTTGTTATTTTCTCGTTAATTTTCTTTTATTTATTATTTGTGTACAATTTGCTATTTTTCTCTGTAATTGGATGTCTATCTGTTGGGAATTATTATTATTGTTGTTATTGATTTCTTCCGGTTTAAGTTCTAAGAGATTTGTGTCCTTGTTAGTTATTTTTTATTGTTTAGAGATTCAGTTAAATAATTGTGAATTTAGATATTGATATTTTAGATTTCGATTATTATATTTGATGATGTTTCTTATTTTTATTATTTTTTAATATTGTATATCTATGTTTTATTATGCTATTATTAACAATTTTAGTCACCAAATTTTGTATTTCATTATTCAATATGTATTTTCCTGTAATTGGGTAGTTAACTGTTGGAAATATATGCTTATTATTATTATTATTATTATATTGAAATTTTCGAAATCCGCTTGCATATTTGCAAAGATCTCAAAAAACTGGATAGAATACTTCAAATTCAATTTAAGTATATGTACCTACCTAAATTTTGTACTCGAAGAAAAGTTTATTAAGATTCATGGCTTAAAAAAATATTACTATCAATCATACTCATTTTAACATTACTGAATAATCATTAACTACTATATATGTCTTTTTTATAGTTGTAGACCAATTCAGTCTGTATTTTCAAGGTTTGTTATTGTAATTTTTGGAAAGTTTTCAATACAATCTGTATGCACATATTTCAGAATTCAATGTTCAATGAATGTTAATGTTCTTTACAATGTATTAGTTCGAAAATTTGGACAAATTAGGCCGATTTTATTTCAGTTAAAATAACTCAAGTCTTTCAAATTACAACATTTCAATAAAACTGACATAGTAAATTGAAAATATACACAGAACTACAAAATATTAAAAATAACATACAAAATAAAAAAGGTAAAAACTATAACAACTACTCAAAATTTCAGTCTATTTACATTTCCTCTTTGCTTTTCGAAAGCAAGCATTGAATTGTAAGCAAGCAATATGATACGAACTGAAACATATTCTTCATTGCCAATGAAGAACGATCCCAATTTCGAACTATATAATTTTTATATTATATGATGCTATATCAATCGACTTCTTGCATAATACGTAGTGAAACATTGTAAAATAAATGTTAAAAACGATTATTTCTGTAATTATAATGCACAAAGATGACAAGAAAAACGAGAGAACTTTTATATTTCTCGGAAATTTCTGAAATTGAGTAAAAAAAGTTGCAAAAACAAAATTCAACACTGAAGTAAGAAGAAAATTTTGAAAATATAGATAACAAATAAGATAAACCAAATGGTACTATTGTAAAAATCCTTGTTTTCAAAGCAAAAACGGAGTGACAAAAGTATTAAATTGTTTAATAAAAAAAAACATTACGAAATTATAAACGATAACAATTGACATTATTACCTACGTCCTATATATATCACTGATTTTTCGGAAAGAAGTCAATTAGAGAATCCACAAGAACGAGAATGTGTAACCGTTCATCTATAAATATATTCATCAAACATATATATTCATTGAAAAAGAAATATTTGTATAAAAAAAGTTGTATATCTATATATATATATATATATATATATATATATATATATATATATATATATATATATATATATATATATATATATATATATATATATATATATATATATATATATCATATTCATTGCTATCTTGAACCATTTTATTTATATTTTCAGAAAGGAATTATTGGGTTTTCTGGTTCTCAAAAATATTTATTAAACATCTACATCACTTAACGTTTCGGTCCTTTTCTTGGGCCTTTTTCAAATTAGGTTTCATCAATATATTGTCATCAACACACAAACAAAAACAATACTAATTATTATACTATAGAAATTAAATATTTAAATGACGAAAGGTTTTCAAAAGTTATTATATTTCTAATATAGATTTATCTTAATTTACACTCGATGCGCTGTCGTTCACGTTCTTTTCACGAAGTGGTATTGTTCTTCCGAAGAAGTATTGTTTTTGTTTGTTGATGACAATGTATTGATGAAACTTCATTTGAAAAAGGCCCAAGAAAAGGATCGAAACGTTATGTGATGTATGTTATGTGATGTTTAATAAATATTTTTGAGAACCAGAAAACCCAATAATTTCTTTCTGAATATATATATTTGTATATATATATATATATATATATATATATATATATATATATATATATATATATATATATATATATATATATATATATATATATATATATATATATATATATATATATATATGTGTGTGTGTGTTTTTTTCTCACTTTATTGTAACAATATTGACACAATATCGTAACCTTCGTTTTTATTGGGAACGCACACCTACACATCAATCGACATATAATTCTCGATTTATAAGTCAGTTATTAAACTCAATATTTAATAATCAATGACTATCGATGTATGTTCAAACTGAAACAACATATGAAGTTATTCAGAATTATTCAATAACTACAATATGAAATTCGTGTAAATAATGACTATTAAATAGGCTCATACCTTAAATGACCCTGAAAATTGATCTGAGTAAATCATCAACCATCATCTTCTCTTGCGGTTTTCGGAAAATTAGCTCAATAGTAGCCCTATTTTCCAAAAGTTTCATAGAGCTAATAAGTCGCTCCCTATTTTATGACGATGAGTATATTTCATACACTACCCGGCAATTAATCTGAAAACCAATACAGCTTTAATGTATTTCGTTTGTAGCGAGATTCCCAGTGGGCCCACAATCTGCCCCCACGTCAAGTAACGTTTGATGTTCACTTTGGACAATAAGAGAAGGTTGAGATATTGTTAGACGACATGAAAATCTGCCGACCAGAGGATTATCCCCTCACAATGCTAGGCTCGATTTCACTGGGACCGATGCATAAAAATATTCGCCGAGTGAATGATTCCGTCAAAAGTACGTAAAGCAGCTTACTTTACCATGAAGAAATCGTGAATCTCAAAAACGAAAAGAGGGATTAAAATAAAAAATATCGTTTTCATGGTTTGGCAAGTAAATTACCAGGAATTGTTGTTACACATTTGTGTGTTACGTGCAGATGTCGCACGTTTTCTTCGATAATTTAAGCACCTATGCCGGATTGATTCTTTGGTGTGTAAGGTAAAACGTATATGTTTTCAATAGAATTGACATATCATTTTAATTATTTCAAGAATTTTGCTTTTAAAATATGCTCGAATAAAATTTTTTTTTATATTTTTCAATTTGAATATTATAATGAAAAAGTTCTCCTTGAAATTATAAACATGAAAACACTCGTTTAGCTAACAATTTTCTAGCAAAAAAAACTTTTGAGATGAGTGTTTATGATATAAGGTTTTCATTTTTATGGCGCATATGAAAAATTATTCAACAAAGAGAACACAACCTTCTCAAATAAAAAAGTTGTTTTAAATTTAATAATTTTGAAAACGAACATTTATTCATGTTTTAAATGTTTTGAACGAACATGTTATTTTATGTTTTTCTGCATTTTGTTGTTTTAGACAGTGTACAGAATATAGAAATATATGAAAAGAGTCCTAGAATTAACGCAAGATTTAAATTTGCCATCATTTATGCAGTAAAGTGATGGCAACTCTAAAAAAAACGAATCGACAGCTGACAGTTTACGGATAGTACAAATGAAGCTTATTAAAATCAATAATTGATGAGGCCAATACTTGATATAAATCGATAAACATAATGAAACAATTGTTAAACAAAGATTTACACATATATTAAAAAGAATACTGCATGACGTACGTTTTGATGAGATTCACTGTTTAATTAATTCATTGTTTTATTATGAAGCTTATTACGTTAAAATTACGTGTCTAATTATTGAATTATATTTCGAAAATAATGAAAGCTGGCGGCTGCAGTGCCAAATTTTCATACGAATGATGGTGGAAATAGTGTTTTTACTTCATCAACTATGAAGAGATTAATTGGAAAATTCTAGCAGAAGCCAAAGTGTCAATCCGTGACAATCAGTGACAATCCAGAAACCTCAATTTGTCGTCGTGAAGAAGGATTGCAAATTTCAAAAATCTCTATACAGCATATACTCAATAATGATCTGTGTCTCCAAGTTTACGAAATTCAATTAACACAACTGAAGCCAAATGGCCATGCACAGCGAAGATAGCTTGCAGAATGAATTACTGAGCATGAACAAATGAATACTTATTTTTAGAGCAAAATCATCGTAAGTGACGTAGCACATTTTCACCTTGAGGGGTTTGTTAATCAAAACTGCCGTTTTTAGGGTATGAGAACCCAAATGTGATTACCAAGAAACGAATGTACCCACAACGTGACACAGTTTGGTGTGGTGCTTTGAGCTAGGGGCATAATTGGACTATAGGTACCTTTTTGAATATGAGACTTGTCAAGCAGTAACTGATACTGGTGTTCGATATCGCAACATGATGGCACAGTTCTTTTAGCCGAAATTGGATGATATTCATATGTCGAATATGTGATTTCGACAAGATGGTACCACATGCCATACAATCCGTGAAACACTTCAATTTCTGCATGGAACATTTCCAGGTAGTGTACCCTCGTTTTGGTAATCAAAATTGACCTCCTAGATCGTGTGATTTAAAACATTTAAGTTTCTTTTTTTTTGGGGTTATTTAAAATTACAGGGGTCTATGTCAACAATTCCACCACCATGCGTGCATCAAATGAGGAGATTCAACGCTGTTGGAACGAAATTCAGCCACATTTATGCAGAATGGTGATCGAAATTTTCGAAGAACGAGTGTTTATGTGTAGTCGTGAAAGCAATTTGACCGATGGGTTATTCCACAAATAACCTTATCCTATGTACTCCATGATTCAATAAGAAAAACCTAGAGTCAAGAGAATGAAAACTGTTTCCTGTTCAATTCAAATCCTGCGCTAATTTTGGGGCACCTTTAAATATATAAGATAAACTTTCGCAGATAACTTTGATTTTATTACAGTTCATAATGAATCAAAATGTCTCCAGTTATGACCTCACAATCAAGAATAAATGCAAAAGGCAACGACTAATTTTTGAAATTATTGAAATTTGTGAATAACCAATTACTGTCTTGAACAATTTGAACAACCATATATATTTCCACTTGTCGAACACTTATACTTGTATAAATAGTACAATTTTTTTCGGGACTCTAGAATTTCTCTGTTTAATAGATTACTGAGACTTAAAGAGGTTTCCTCGGCTGACTTTCCAAACTCAGAATTTCATTCTTTTATTTCAATATAAATTTGATAAGGATAATCAAATGAGTTTTCACTATCAATTTACAGTTAATAGCTATCCAGCTTCGAATTGAAAAAATCTACACACTTCATTTTGGATGATTTTTTCTCACAATATTTCATACTGAAATTTATAGTATAAAATATAGTATAAAAAAACTTCTTATTCTATTCTGTATCAACATGAACACAATATAATGAAACAATTGTTAAACTGATTTACACATATATTAAAGAGAATACTGCATGACGTACGTTTCTATGAGATTCACCTTTTTCAAATGCTACGTGCAGACTAATGACACTTCTCGAATACATACAATATAAACTTAAATTATGAATACAGATAAAACAGGTAGATAACAGGTAGAAGGGATCAATTCATATTGAACTACTATATAGTAAACTAAGTAATTTTGAAAAGATTGAGAAGGGGGCTTGAGATATGATCGATTTGGATGTTCAAAAGGTTGCCAGAAGACAGATTCACATTATGCAAATCATTTGATTAATGAAAATCATATATTCAATTCCGATTTTGAAATTTTGAATACCGCAAACAAGGGAATGAAGCTTAATTTGTTAGAATCACTTGAAATTAATAAATACAAATATTCTGGCAATCTTTTGAACAGCCAAATCGATCATAACTCAAGCCCCCTTCTCAATCTTTTCAAAATTACGTAGTTTACTATATAGTAGTTCAGTATGAATTGATCCCTTCTACCTGTTATCTACCTGTTTTCTCTGTATTTAAGTTTATATATTGTATGTATTCGAGAAGTGTCATTAGTCTGCACGTAGCATTTGAAAAAGGTGAATCTCATCGAAACGTACGTCATGCAGTATTCTTTTTAATATATGTGTAAATCAGCTTAACAATTGTTTCATTATGTTATCGATTTACATCAAGTTTCGGCCTCATCAATTATTTATATGAACACAATACATGTGACTTCAGAGAGAAATATGCATATGCTGTATTTCAGTATTCTGAATTATAACAGAAAATTAATTCATTGAATTTTTATTCCAAATGTCCTACTGGTTTTAAAAGCCCTTTCTAGATGTACATAAAAAGTTTTACCGATTTGCCACAATTTGTAAATTTCATACATTCTCGTGGAATCTACAACAACTGAAAATCATCTACATAAGACCTTTTACGAAAGTTTCCAAATAACAATTTCTTTGGAGTGTTCCGTCAGCCAACCTTCCTTCGAATTCTTCGTCATTATTCTTTATCCTTCGCTGTTCATACTATTTACTGTGGAATGTTTTATTTCAACTTCGGACAAAGGGAACGATTTTCTTTGTTCGTTCCGCAAAAAAACAAAGTCTGAAACAAAAAAATGTATTTGATCCCCAGAAAATAACCTACACACGTGCATTCCAGAAGATCGGACCAGGTCAAAACTCGCATATTCTTTTCTTCCATGGGAACGTATGCTTTGAATCGTTGGATTCCTACATATTTTTATAGCTGGTATTCAAATTTCAGATTGATTTTCTTTGAAGGAAACTTTATGAAAGAGACGAATCCTCCGGTCCGTTTGAGTAAATTTTTACATAATGGAATAATGTCATTCCACTGTAATCCTTTCAAAAATCGCTGGGTACAGTGCGTTGAAAATATTTTCTAATATGATTCCCAAAGGCTCTGGCAATTTTGACTGCCCTTCTATGAGTATCCTTCTGTCTTTAGTGGAAAATTGATATTACATTTTTCTATTCACTTCATGTTGCAGACTTCCACATATTTTATCGTAAATTCTTATGCTCTCATTTGGGGTTGTTCGAGTAAGCAGATCCATTACAAGTATTTTCTTCCCCTCCTACTTTTTCAGCAAAAGTGAGCAATGCCCTTACTCTCCCATCCATACTTACGTAAACATTGTTATGTGCATTTTTCCTCTGAGATCAAGTTCTTTGATTCTTAGCAGCCGTTTTAATTCTAGAATCAGATAATAGGCCTAAGAATCAATGCTGGATGTCAACAAAAATAGGCAGAGGAAATACCTCCTAGTCCCCTTTAGTACTTAATAATACTTGAATGGCAATAATATTGTTGCCGTTTATTTTAAATGATTATAATGTTATTATATTTATATGATAATAATTAATTGAAATCAACTGACGAATAATTGAATTAATGAAGAATAATATTCTCAGATGTAGTTTCATCAGTTTTCATGATGTAAATTTGAAATTGAAAATGAAAATTTAGCTAACTAGTATATATATATATATATATATATATATATATATATATATATATATATATATATATATATATATATATATATTTATATATAATTGATTTAAAATTGATTTATTGCCTGTTTAAGATAGTTTATTTTGAATGTTTTTAGCAATAACAGGCTTCTTTTAAAATGAAAAACTTTATTCTTGTTGACGTTTCGTTGTAATCCAGAATTTATTGCCAGAAAATCTCAAATGCCACACTGTTCTGTATGCAGATGACACGACTCTAGCAATAAAACACAAGGAGTTGAGTGTTATAGAGAAGAGTATGGAAGATATTGATAGAGAAGCTTTAAAGTGGTTCAATGCAAACAAACTATGCTTAAATAGGAACAAAACTAAATCCTTAATATTTACGTCATCAAAACGAATCCCATCATCAACTGATACTGCAAATTTTCTAGGTTTTATCATGGACACAAGACTAACGTGGGCTGATCACTGTGAAAAACTAATTCATACTCTGCATAAAATGGTGTTTCCAATAAGACGCATAAAACAAATAATTAGTGTCGAATCAGCTCTGGAAGCGTATTTTGCACTTTTTCATTCAAGGATGACCTATGGCTTGGAAATATGGGGTGTCTCAGCTCATACCAACAAAATATTAAAAGTACAAAAAGAAGCTATAAGAGCATTAGAAGGCGTCAGCCCTGATACCCACTGCAGACCCCTGTTTTTGAAATACAAAATACTTACAGTGGTCTCTGAGCTAACCATAAAATTAGTTATGGAGGTAAAGCTTAACAGCTCAACACATCACACCAGAGGTCATACGCAACCATATAACATCCGTAGCAAGGATAACTTGCAAATCGCAAAGAAAAGGCTGAATATTGGTGATAGACTGACTGTTGGGGTCAAGCTATACAATAAATTACCTGCTGAATGGAGAGAATTAACAACATCAGCTCTAAGAAAAACCTTAAAAGCATACTTCAAAGAAAATGTGACTTACCACCTTGAAGAAGTCCATTTTAATAGGTCAACAAATTGATAGACATTTATATTGTACATCATAAATGCCATTAAAATTCAATAAGTGTATCTAATTGTACAAACACTTTGACCAGACTGTGATGCAGCTAAATGAAGTTTATTATTATTATTATTACTATTATTTACATATATATGCGTGTGTATGTAAAAGGAAAATACCTGCTCATATGCTTCCAAAATAGGTATATTATCTCTTCTGAGATCACAAAAAATTGGGTTTTCGTTTACTTATCCATAAAATTTATGTAAATAGATAATATGCTTCGATGTGTTCTCATTCGGATTCATATCATTAGCATTATTGTTTCTTGATTATGGTGTGTTATTTTGGGTAGTGTTATTTGATTAATGTATTACGTGATTATAACATAATTGAACGTAGCTGTTTTGTCATTATTGGAACTAAACAAAGCACTCCTAAAGTTTCATCATATTTCGTGTCGTTTTTATTTGCTGAAATTTTTGTATACATTATAGTTATAGTATAAATATTCATTATATATCAAATTTATTTTGGTTATTCTGTTTTTATGTACAGTTATTTCAGTATTTGCGTATTTATTGCTTTCATTCGTCCTACTAAATTTTGTTTTGTTTGGCTTATGCAGGTAAAGGGTGTTTTTTTCAGAGGTATAGAACTTTAAATTGCAATAAAACAACGATGGATCATTCGATTGACAAGAATTTTTTTTATTCGAAAGATAATCTTGTGGCATTACTTTTGAAATATGATTTCTAGCATATGACTGCCACGGCTGGCTCAGATGTAGTCTAATCTGGTCGTCCAATTTTAGATTACTTTTTCCAACATTTGTGGCCGTATATCAGCAATAACACGGCGAATATTGTCTTCCAAATGGTCGATCGTTTGTAGCTTATCCGCATAGACCAATGACTTTACATAGCCCCACAGAAAGTTGTCTAGCGGTTTTAATTCACAAGATCTTGGAGGCCGATTCACAGGTCCAAAACGTGGAATTAGACGGTCACCAAACATGTCTTTCAATAAATCGATTGTGACACGAGCTGTTTGACATGTTGCGCCGACTTGTTGAAACCACAGCTCCTGGACATCATGGTTGTTCAATTCAGGAATGAAAAAGTTAGTGATCATGGCTCTTTACCGATCACCATTGACTGTAACGTTCTGGCCTTCATCGTTTTTGAAGAAGTACGGACCAATGATTCCACCAGCCCATAAAGCGCACCAAACAGTCAGTTTTTCTGGATGTAACGCTGTTGTGACATAAACTTGAGGGTTATCTTCACTCCAAATGCGGCAGTTTTGTTTGTTAACGTAACCATTCAACCAGAAGTACACTTCATCGCTAAACAAAAATGTGCGCGATACGTATTCCACACAGAACCATTATTTTCGAAATAAAAGTGCACTATTTGCAAGCGTTGTTCAGGCGTGAGTCTATTCATGATGAATTGCCAAACCAAACTGAGAATAAATCACTTCTCATCTGTAAAATCGGTCTCATCTATACCTCTAAAAAAACACCCGTTTTTACTAGAAGTGAAAATTTTTACATTTTAAGATCTGTTATTAAGAATATCAATTGTTAATTGAAATTAAACAGACAAAGAACAATAAAAAAAATATATTAATATTTTTTTTCATAGTTGGTCTTAATGTTAGTTCATAATGTCAACCTGATGAATGCTCTGATTTATGAGGAGTCGTAAGGTAATTAAATAATGTTTGTTTTGACTCTTTGTTCGTTTATTCACTGCCACTTTATTTGTTTATTTCACTGAGAAAATTACTTCGATTCCAGTGCATATAGAGTATCCTAATAACAAAGTGTCGGCAGTGTTTTGATAGCGCCACAACGAATAGACACCCAGTTCAATTATAGAACTAAAAGTACTTTGTAGTCGTAACTGACAGCGCTGTCATAACATCTATTTAAAGTGCCAGCTGTGTTTATTTCATCAGATGGAGTAACTTTGAGCTGTAATAGATAAGAGAATCTACAACACGAAGACATTTGCTCTGAAGGAAAATTTGTTGCTTATAATGCCGTTATATTACTGAAGAGAACCGAATGTTTTCATACCTTTCTTAGAAACGATGGTACTCATCTGTTATTATAAGTATTCATTAGCATTCACTTTATGTGTAGGAATACTTCAAGTTTGACACAGTGATTAAAATTGCATCAAGGTCATTCTGAATCCACAAATGGTCGCTTCCCCTTTTAGTGAGCCTTCCAACGTTTTTTCGTCTGCAAGTTCTTACATCGGAAACTTGACTACTATATTCTGTAAGGAGAGCCAACAAGATCAAAACACGTGTCAACACCTGCTTTCATGTGTGGGCTATACCGTTATTAATCTCATTTTTTTCATTTATATTTATATTTTATTTCGCCATAATATATTATAGAACTTTTACATATTGATTAAGTCAACAATCTTCAGGAAATTCAAATTTTTTTTCATTATGTATATTCAATCGCCCTTATTCGGGCATGAAGGCACAAGATTCATGTGTGAAACTGCCAATAACTCAATACTTTACACTCAGTAACTGAATTTGCGCTTATATATTTCCTATGAATAAAGTATCAGCTAGTCAGCAATGAATGAAATTGAAGTATCGTGTGGAATTATTCAGAATACACCATTGTCTCAATTGTCAATATTTTTCTCGAATTGACTTACCAAAATTTGAAGAAAATTATAGTTAAATCAACTTCAATTTTAACATATGCATATCACAAATAGTTTTGATAGATATAGATATCAGAACTTGTTCAAGGCTTTTTTTCTGCCATTTACTAAGTGAAGAGAAAAAATTGCATGTTAAACTAGTTCAAAATTAACCTACTGAACAAGCTAAATTTTCAAGTCTTAAGCTTCTCTTCAGCACTGTCCTTTTCCAATAATAATTGAATTTGAGATTATCTGACAAAAATATCTTGGCTGTGTGTTCGCAGAATCGAACATAACTGCAGGAAGCTTCATTGTTGCAGTGAGAAATAACAATGTTTTTAATTAAATCTTGATTTTAACGGTATTCTATAAATGACAACAAAAGTGTTGGAATAAAGTCGTATCTT